>VZQC01008741.1:1019791-1033772 GCA_009823505.1 Rhizomys pruinosus | reverse complement strand
TCTCTCTCTCTCTCTCTCTCTCTCTCTCTCTCTCTCTCTCTCTCTCTCTCTCTCTCTCTCTCTCTCTCTCTCTCTCTCTCTCTCTCTCTCTTTGGTCCTTTTGAGACAGGGTCTTCCTGTAGCCCCAGCTGGCATGGAACTCACTATGTAGACCAGGCCTGCCTTGAACTCCCAGAGGTTCACCAGCCTCTGCCTCTCAAGTGCTGTGATTAAAGGTGTGCGCCACCACACCTGGTTCTCATTTTTCTATCTCTTTAAAAGTAAAATTTGGGGCTGGAGAGAAGGCCCAGTGGTTAAGAGTGCTGACTGTTCTTGCAGAGGACCCAGGTTCAATTCCCAGCACCCACATGGTGGCTAAGAACTGCCTTTAAGCTGGGCGTGGTGGCACACGTCTTAAATCCTAGCACTTGGGAGGCAGAGGCAGGAGGATCTCTGTGAGTTCAAGGCCAGCCTGCTCTACAGAGTGAGTTCCAGGACAGCTGGGGCTACAGGGAGACCCTGTCTCAAAAGGACCAAAGAGAGGGGGGGGGAGAAAGAGAGAGAGAGAAATGAGAAAAACATGGGTTACATTTACTTATGAGTTTTAACACTTCATGAGCTTTTTTTGGAGTTAAGGACAGTTGTTAGCCACAATGTGGGTGCTGGGAACCGAACCTATGTTCTTTGCTAGAGCAGCCAGTGCTCCTAACTGCTGAGTCATCTCTCCAGACCCCTCAAAGAATTTTTTAAATACTCAAAAAAGGGATATTTATAAAAGAAAAAAAAAAACTAATGCAGTCAAAACCACACAGTACTGTCATAAAGCATAGCCACACAAATCAATGGCATAGAATGAAGAGCTCAGAAACAAATGCACACACGTAGTCAGTCGATCCCTTTAGAAGGCTGCCAAGCACATTCAATGGGGAGAAACAAACGAGGTCATTGAATGGCTCACTGACTAAGACGCTTGGCGCCAAATGTGGCGATTTGAGTTCAATCCCTGGGATCCACATGGTGGAAGGAGAGAACTGACACCATAAGTTGTCCTTTGGGCCTCCACATGTGCAACTGGCACGGGTGTACCCACAGACAAACACGCACTCAAGTAAATGAATGTAATAAAAAGAAAAAGAGCCGGGCGTCGTGTTGCATGCCTTTAATCCTAGCACTTGGGAGGCAGAGCCAGGCGGATCTTTGTGAGTTCAAGGCCAGCCTGGTCTACAGAGTGAGTTCCAGGACAGCTGGGGCTACAGGGAGACCCTGTCTCAAAAAGACCAAAAAAAAAAAAAACAAAAAAACCCAGTCCCTGTGCCCCAGCTGTCCTGGATTTCACTCTGTAGACAGGCGGCCTTGAATCACAAGATCCACCTGCCTCTGCTCCCAAGTGCTAGATTAAAGGCGGCGCCACGCCGGGGCTAAGTAAAATATTTTTTATTATTATTTTTTTATGTTGAGTGAGTGTATTGCTGCATGTATAGTGTGCCCATGTTGTTCGCATATGGGGTCAGAAGAAGGTGTTGGAGCTCCTGGACTAGAATTATGGACAAAGTAAGCTGCCTAGTGGGGTTCCTAGACCTGGGTCTTCTGCAAAGAACAGCCAGTGCTCCTAAAACTAGCATTCTCTAGCCTAAATAAATTTTTTTTTTTGCTTTTTGAGACAGAGTCCTCCTGTAGCTCCAGCTAGCCTGGAATATTATGTAAACAGAGTGGCTTTGAACTCACAGAAATCTGCCTCTTTGCTCTTGAGTGCCCACGCCCGGTCCCATCTTTTTATATTTTTATTTATTATTGTTATTTTATGCGCCTGAGTGTTTTGCCTGCATGTATGTGCAGGCAATTTCCCAAAATGATGTCAGATCCCCTGGAATTGGCATTATGGAGGTTTTTTAGCTGCCATGTGGAATTGAACCTGGGTCTCTGGAAAAAGAGCATGTGTTCTTAACTGTGAGCCATTGCTCCAGCTCCCTGGGGGTTAAATAAAGGTTATTTAAAATAAACCTTTTAAAACAAACACACAGGAGCTGGAGAGATGGCTCGGCAGTTAAGAGCACTGACTGCTCTTGCAGAGGACCTAGGTTCGATTCCCAGCACCCGCATGGTGTCTAAGAACCATCTTTAAGCCGGGTATGGTGGCACACACCTTTGATCCTAGTACTTGGGAGGCAGAGGCAGGCAGATCTCTGTGAGTTCAAGGCCAGCCTGGTCTACAGAGTGGTTCCAGCCAGTGGAGTTGTTTTAGATATCTTTTATAATTGAAAGTCCCTGGAAATGTTATATGAATGCACAACAGCTTATCAAATTGGCTTCGAAAAAAAAAGTCCCCTTCTATATTTAGTTTTGGGAATGACTTGAATTTTGTCAAGGATTTTTTTTTTTTATATTCTAATTGGTATGATCATATAATTTTAAAAAATTATTAGTATGGAGAATTGCATTGATTGATTTTCTCATGGTAAGCAAACTTTTCAGGCCTGGGCTAAACCTGATTTGGTCAGATCTTGTTTCCCTTTCTCTCTGTTGCTAGATTTGATTTGCTACAATTCTGGTTAGTATCCCCATGTCTATGTTCATTGCGGACTCATTTTCTTCTTATAATCTTATAATCAAATGTCCTGTCTGATTTGGGTATCCGGGTCAGGCTGGCCTTTCTGAGCTGAGAAGCTTAACTTTTCTTTCCATATTCTGAAGGAGTTTGTATAAAATTGATCCAATTTCTTCCTTAAATTTTAAACGTTTTTTTTTTTTTTTTGTTTTTCTTGAGGATGGCTCTCCCTGTAGCTCCAAGCTAGCCTGGACCTCACTACATAGATCAGGCTAGCCTCAGTCTCAGAGATCCACCTGCCTCTGCCCCTGCAGTGCTGGTATTAAAGGTGTGTCCACACCTGACTAGGCTTTGGTTTCCCACTAGTACATTTTCACAAGCGTTAGTAATTATGTTTTAGGTAGCATAGGACTTCCTGGGTTTCATTGATCCCTGTACTTGGTTCCTCTTTTCCTCCCCCATACCATTCCCCCCACCGGCTTCCTGCTGCTCCCTTTCCTTCCTCCATAGCCCACCTCTGCTTTCAAGACATAGCTTATGTATTTGTATGTCTTTATCCACGTTGTTAAATCTAGAGGAGGAAAAATGTGACATTTTGTTTTATCTTTCAGAGACACAGTTAGGAAAATGAAAACATAGCATGGGGAAGTAAGAGGTGAGTCTCCCAGGAGAATTATATGTGTGTTATGCAGTTAGAGAACAGACTGAAGAAATGGGGGTGCTGGGCCTTGCAAGCAAGATTTCCTGGCAGGTTTAGGTGAAATGGGGTTTAGGACTGGAAGGGACACAAGGAGGGCCTTGGGTAAGAGTGCTTCCAGTCTCGATCTGGGGTGTGGTTGCACGGATTAGTGATCTAAAAATCACTGGCATTTTCACTGAAGTTGATCACCGAGGATTAGTGCACTTCACTGCATGTGAGGTGTTGTTTGTTGTTTGTTTTTGATCCTTTTGAAACAGGCTTTCACTGTAGCCCCGGTTGGCCTGGAACTTGTTATGTAGACCAGGCTGATCTTGAACTCACAGAGATCTGCCTGCCTCTGCCTCCCGAGTGCTGGGATTAAAGGTGTATGTCACCATGCCCAGCACATGTGAATTACTTTTGTGCGAAAAAAGAGAAAGTGTTGGGAGTGGTAGCCTATAATCTCAGCATTCCAGAAACAGGAAGATCGCTACAAATTTAAGGCCAGCCTGGCTTACATAGGGAATTGCACGGCAGCCAGAGCTTTATAGGGAGACCCTTTCTCAGAAAACAAAAGAAACCCAGGTGTGCTGGCACACGCCTTTAATCCCAGGATTCCAGAGTCGGAGACAGGAGGATCTCTGTGAGTTCAAGGCCAGCCTGGCCTACATAGCAAGCTCCAGGTCAGCTGGGACTAAAGGGAGACTCTCTCAAAAAGATTCCCCCCAACAAGAATAAATTAGCTGGGCGTGTGGCACATGCCTTTAATCCTAGCACTGGAGGCAGAGGCCGGCGGATCTTTGTGAGTTCACCAGGCGGCCTGGTCTACAGATGGAGTTCCCGGCAGCTGGGACTCCAGGGAGACCCTGTCTCGAAAGAACCAAAAAAAAAAAAAAAAGATACAATTAAAAAATTCAACTTAACACACACACACACACACACACACACACATATATATATATATATTTTTTTTTTTTATGTGTATGAATGTACTGTCTGCATGTAGGTTTGTGCACCCGTGTTGTGCAATGCCTCGGAGGTCAGAAGAGGGTGTCGGATTCCCCTGGAACTGGAGTTCTTCTGGAATTGGAGTTACAGATGGTTCTCAGCCGCCATGAACACACACATATATTTTTAATATATTATTTTTATTTTATGAGTTGTATTGCCTCCATGTAAGTGTGCCCATGTCATGTCATGTCACGTCATGTCATGTCATGTCATGCCTGTGGAGGTCAGAAGATGGTGTTGGATCACCTGGAACTGGAGTTTTAAAAGGTTATTAGCTGCCATGTGGTTGCTGGGAATTGAACCTGGGTCCTCTGCAAGAAGTCAGTGCTCTTAACCACTGAACCATCTCTCCAGCCACTCATATACAACTTTTAATCTATTGAAGAGGCTGTGATCATAAATTTTTTTTAATTGGGTGTACCGAGTAAGGTGGCCTATACCTTTAATTCCAGAATGCTGGAGGCAGAGGCAGGTAGGTCTACATAGTGAGTTCCAGGACAGATGGAACTACAGGGAGACCCTGCCTCAAAAAGAGCAAAACAAAATAAAATAAAAAATCAATCCTGGTGGCTGGGGAAATGGCTCAGTGGTTAAGAGCATTTGACATGGTCCTTCATAAAATTGTCTATTTCTATGCATTTTAAAAGTTTTTGGGGGGTATAAAAGTCTCTACCTATTTATTTAATTTTTGTTGTTTTCTAAATTAATTAAATTTTTTTTATTACTGGGTCTCCCTGTAACCCCAGTTAGCCTGGAACTTCCCACTCTGCCTCAAGGAATTAAAGGCATATGCCACCATGTCTGGGTCCTTTTTTTTTGAGATAGTCTTTCTTTGTAATCCTGGACAGCATGAACCTGCTAGTCTCAAACTCACGACAATCCTCCTGCATCTGCCTTCTGAGTGCAAGAATTACAGGTGTGTACCACTTTACCTGGCTATAAAATGTTTTAAAATTTGGGGCTGGAGAAATGGCTCAGCAGTTGAGAGCACTGACTGCTCTTGCAGAAGATCCCGGTTGGATTCCCAGCACTCACATGGCAGCTAAGAACCATCTTTGACTCCAGTTCCAGGGGAGTCTGACACCCTCTTCTGGCCTCCACGGCATTGCACAGCACTGGTGCACCAACCTGCATGCAGGCAGTACATAAAAAATAATAAGCTGGGCGTGATGGCACATGCCTTTAATCCTAGCACTTTGGAGGCAGAGGCAGGTGGATCTTTGTGAGTTCAAGCCCATCCTGGTCTTCAGAGCAAGTTCCAGGCCAGATGGGGCTACAGGGAGACCCTGTCTTGAAAAGGCCAAAAATATACATATATATTTGAAAACAAATTTACCCATCACTGACCAAAACAGTAAACCTGTGCACGGAAAAGGTCATGAAAGACTGAGAAAAAGATGCAAGACAGGACTTGTGATGACAGAATCTATGAGCTCTGACTGGGGGAGGGGGGATGAGGGGTGGGCGTGGAGGGGAGGATGAGTCTAAATTTGATTGGGAAATGTGCTAAAAAAAAAGTAAAAAAATATCCATCATACTTAGGTAGAAAGAAAACCTGAGTATGGGGCTGGAGAGATGGCTCAGCCGTTAAGAGCACTGACTGCTCTTGCAGAGGACCCGGATTCGATTCCCACATGGAGGCTAAGAACCATCTTTAACTCCAGTTCTAGGGGAATCCGACACCCTCTTCTGACCTCTGCTGCATTGCACGACACAGGTGCACAAACCTACATGCAGACAGTACACTCATACACATAAAAAATGAAAAAATAAGTAAAATTTTAAAAAGAATCAAAATGTAGTCAAGGTTTGCTTAGAGTGTTGTTAAAAAAAAAAAAGAAAAGAAAACCTGAGAAGTTCAAAGGCAGAAAAAAAAAGGTAGAGAATTAGTAGACCATATCCTCTGAACACAATCCGATAAAATTAGTCATGAAAATAATTCCCCTCTTGGAACCCTTCTAACTCTCGAGTTCTTTCTCACTTTTCCTTAAATCTATGTTCAGTCTGCTCAACATAATTCTCCTCCAGATTCTATTATAGTTTTCCCTGAGTATCTTCAGACTGTGCTAGGATTTCCCATCATACCAAATCTTCAGTGCATAAATCCCTTAGAAATGTTATATTTGCAGATATCTTGTACATGAACCCCCATGCATTTTGATTGCCTTTAAATTACATCTAATACTTATGGGTTAATCATTTTTGTCACTGTGACTTGTCTTGGGTCCTGGTTTCAGAAATTATAGTTCATGATCAGCTGGCTGTGTTGTTCCTAGGCCTGTGCTAAAACAGAACATCATGGTGGAAGGGCAAAGTGGAATAGAGTTGTTCACATGATAGCCAGGAAGCAGAGCTGTCTGCCCTTTTGTTCCATCAGGCACCCAACCTCCTGAATGACGCCCCCCACGGGATGGGACTTCTTCCCTTATTTAATCATTTTAGGAAATGCCTTCACAGATACACTGGTACACTTTACTCATCTCTTAGACATCTCTCAATCGCATCAAGTGGATAGGCAAGATGAACCATCATAGCCTAATATAATGCAGCACTCCATAGATGGTTCTTATACTGTATTGTTCAGGAAATGATGACAAGAAAATATACACATTCAGTACAGATGCACTTATGTTTTCCATCTTCAGTTTTTTGAATCAAAGGATCCAGAGCCTCATATACAGATGAGAAATTGTATATAGAAATTAGATGCTGGAAATGTAGATCAGCTGGCAAAATGTTTGTCTGTCATGCAGTGAAGCATTAGGCTTGACCTTCAACTCCAAATAAAACTGAGCAAGCACAATGATGCATGACTGTAATCCTAATACTTGGGAGGTAGAGGCAGGAAGATCAGAAGTTCAAGGTCATCTTTAGCTACATAGAAAGTGAAGAGAAGAAGAAGAAGAAGAAGAAGAAGAAGAAGAAGAAGAAGAAGAAGAAGAGGAGGAGGAGGAGGAGGAGGAGGAGGAGGAAGGAGGAAGAGGAGGAGGAAGAGGAATAAGAGGAAGAAAAAGGAAAAAGGAGGAGGAGGGATGAGGGTGGGGAAGAAGGGAAAGGAGGAGGGGAGGAGGAATGGGGGAGGGGGAGGAAGAGGAAGGATGAGGGGGAGGGAGGAAGGGGAGGAGGAGAAATGGGAGGAGGAGGAGAAGAAGAAAAAGAAGAAGAAGGAGGAGGAGGAGGCAGGGGACAGAAGGAGGAGAGTGGATTACATTTAACTCCTGGATAGAAATAAAAACTAAAATAAAAATTAGCTAGAAAAATGTTCTATAATATTTCCATCATTTATATATTCATTCATTCATTCATTCATTCATTCAGCATGCCTGTATTAAATGCTTGCTCTGTGCCTGAGACTGTGAGAGGTAAAGAAGAAATTCAAGGCCCTGTCTAGGTAGATCTCACATTCTTATGGCATGGATAGACAAAAATAAATATATAGGGTCATCTATGAAATATGCAATTGTAAATGCCTCAGAGGTCAAACAGGCTAAAGGAAAAAGAGGTGTGGTTTAGTGTGAGGCACTAATTCAGTCAAGTGGACCACACAGTCCTGCGGGGAGTGGTCACATCTGGACAGATGTGGTAGAGGCACAGCAGGCAGGAAAGGGAAGCCTGCAGCTCTTGGAGAGGGGGCTCAGTGTCCTTTCTCTCTCAGTGCCCAGGGTTGACCTGATCCCAAGCTCAGAGTATGGGCAGTAGGAGCAGGAGCTGAGCTCTGGACTGTCCCTTAGAAGCATCCAGAAAGAAGGGGCTGTCAGGTCGCAGCTAATGTAGGTTATAGCTTGGGGATACTCTAACGGATTTGGTGCTAGGCAGCTGCCTGGGGGAAATGGGGGCATGCCACCTGCTGGAGTGGTTCATGGGAGCCATTCACCACTTTCCTAGGGCAGCAATGATACCAGGCCCCAAGTTGGGTGCTCAGTGCCCTTCCTCACAGCTACTAGAATGGAACATACCCATCTCATAATACTTTATACATTCATTCATTTATTGTCTGTGACTTGAGAACATAAGCTTTTGGGGGACAGGACACCTTAAGGAGCAAGGCTCTAGTCTGCATGAGATGAGCTGGGTGGTGACCTGGGATTCCTGGGAAGCAGGGTAGGCGATGGCAAGGCCTGGTGGTTGTTCTAGGAAAACTCTTGAGCAAGGTAAGGCTCACCATTCTCACAACAGTGAGGCTGGAGACTTGGTTATATATACTTTCTACCAACTGCCCTGTAGAATACATTATACTATTCCCATTTTCCAGATAAGCAAACCCTGGTGTAGGGTTCAGGTAATTCACCTGAGGTCACCTGACTAACAAGAAGGCAAAACAACTACTCTGAAAGACTTTCTGTCCTGGCTATGGATCTTTCTGGATGCATAGAAGGCAGTTTTAAGATACAGTTTAGCCACGAGTGTTGCTACGGTAGTGGAGTGGGATGGAGAAGAAAGCTCCAGTGGTTTCTAGAGTGGCTATTGGCTTCTCCTGTAAGACACTGCTGCTTCACACTCAGATGTTACATTCCAGAAAAACATTCTGCTCCTGGAGAATACATAAGAGCTAACCATGAGGTCAGTTACGGTGGTTCATGCCTATAATCTTTTTGAGGCAGAGGCAGGATCATGAGTTAGAGGCCAGTCTGGGCTACCTAGTAAATTCAAGTCTAACAGGACTACATCATGAGGCTCTCGAAAATAAACAGGGGCAGGAGAGAGCTGGCTCAGTGATTAAGAGCACCCGCTGCCCTTGCAGGAGCCCCAGTTTTGGTTTCCAGAATCTACATGGCAGGTAACAAATGTCCCAGGAATCCAACACCCTCTCCTGGTTTCCACAGGTGCTGCACAAACAACACAAGTGCTTAACATACATGCAGGTGGTAACACTCGTACACATAAGAATTTAAAAAACAAAACCTGGGGCTGGAGAGATGGCCTAGCGGTTAAGAGCACCGACTGCTCTTGCAGAGGACCCGGGTTCGATCCCCAGCACCCACATGGCGGCTGAAAACCGTCTTTAACTCCAGTTCCAGGGGAATCCGACACCCTCTTCTGACCTCCGCGGCATTGCACCACACAGGTGCACAAACCTACATGCAGACAGTACATTCATACACATTCAAAAATAAATAAAATTAAAAAAAAAAAGAGCACCCGCTGCCCTTGCAGAAGCCCCAGTTTTGGTTTCCAGAATCTACATGGCAGGTAACAAATGTCCCAGGAATCCAACACCCTCTCCTGGTTTCCACAGGTGCTGCACAAACAACACAAGTGCTTAACATACATGCAGGTGGTAACACTGGTACGTACACATAAGAATTTAAAAAACAAAACCTGGGGCTGGAGAGATGGCCTAGCGGTTAAGAGCACCGACTGCTCTTGCAGAGGACCCGGGTTCAATCCCCAGCACCCACATGGCGGCTGAAAACCGTCTTTAACTCCAGTTCCAGGGGAATCCGACGCCCTCTTCTGACCTCTGCAGCATTGCATGACACGGTGCACAGACCTGCATGCAGACAGTACATTCATACACATAAAGAATAAATAAAAATTTTAAAAAAAGCCCAGACAAATAAACAATTGAGCTGTCCAAAGTTCTCCTGCTCTAGAATACACCCACTTAAACAGAGGAAAGCCTTAGCTGAGGGTAACAGTCCTAAGGCTACCTATTCTAGAGCAAGCTTACAGAGTCATTCCATGCTGTCTAGTACTGTGTCTGGCACATAGTAGGTGCTCTATCACTGGCTGCTACTATTTAATAAAGACTTAACTTGCTTATGCATAAATTGAATTGGAAGCTGAATTTCCCTGAAGGCTAAGGTCTGGAGAGCTCACCAGGGCTGGATTGTGTGAACCAGAGGAAATCTGTTCTTAATGGGGCTCTGTGGAAGCTCAGCAGCTCGTCCTATCCAATTAACAGGCCCAGTGGACACAAGGGAGCAGATCTCTTCCTGAGCCTGGATACTGCCATCCCTCTTCCCATGGAAATGAGATTACGGGGAGGGCAGGGCCAGGGAGGAAACTGAGCCAACTTAATTATCAGCCCTGGCTTGTCTGTTTAAGCCTGGGAGGAGAGGAGGAGGAGGTGAGAGCAGAGGGAAAGCCAGAGCCCTTCTCAGGGAAGATAAAATCAAGAATATGGCCAGGACAAACCCACCCCAGCCTCCCTGCAGGCCCGTCCTGGGATTAGTGGGCTCATCTCTGTGCTGTTCTTACTGAGCTCTAGTTGCAGAGGCCCCAGCCCTACTTGGAGATCAATGTAGGAATCCTATTTATTATTTATTTTTTATTTATTTGGCATTTTTGAGACAGGGTCTCCTTGTAGCCCCAGCTGCCCCAGAGCTCACTCTGTAGACCAGGCTGGCCTTGAACTCACAGAGATCCACCTGCCTCTGCTTCCTGAGTGCTCAGAGGAAACACTTTTTTTTTTTTTTTGGTCTTTTTGAGACAGGGTGTCCCTGTAGCCCCAGGTGTCCTGGAACTCCCTCTGTAGACCAGGCTGGCCTTGAACTCACAAAGATCCACCTGCCTCTGCCTCCCAAGTGCTAGGATTAAAGACGTGCGCCACCACGCCCAGCTGGGAGGAATCACTTTTATAGGTATGAAGTCCTCATCTTCTCTAGCTCAGTCTCCCTGGTGATGCGGTGTTGGTTACCGGTCAAGACCTTCTTTGCCATTATTGATTTAAAGGCAGCTTTAAAGAACTATCACTAAGACAGGTGACATCTGGTCTTAGATTTGTCATAAACCAGATATTAAACTCTGAGAGGTCTTCAGGTTTTTTTCACCTGTAAATGAACTTTATGACCCTGTGGTAGGCACTGAGTGTGTGTTCTTGGTATCCATCCATTCTCTCCCTCTGGAGGGCAGATTGTGATCTCCAGGTGGGTTCACACCTGCTTCCACGAGCCATGGCTCCTGCCCTCATGGCTTTGGGAGCTGTAGGCCTTGTTCACCTTGGGTGTGGTGGTCTAGGCACAGCCACCCTCAGACTTCGTTAGGGAGTGCAGAAAGGTTCCTGTTTTGTCCCCAGATGGGAGCAAGACAGTGTGTTGTTCTGAATGATGGTGACAGAAACCTCAACACCAGCCTGAGACAAAGCAGACACATATGGTAAGGGCAGAGCCCAGAGACTGCACAGAACTAGAGCCCCAAGAGAACTTTAGGCCATTCCATCATGAAACTTTTCAGTTATGTTGGTAGCTAATAACTTACCATCAATACTTAATGCAGCTTGAATTATTCTGTCACTTGTCACCACCAGTATCTTTATGAGCTGAGATTTCTTTCAGATTTCAAGGCTCCTAATAGGAAATTTGTGTCATTTCTACTCAAGGACCATCATCACACCCTGCATGGCTCACTGGACACACCCATTTTGTTTCCACAGGAAAGCTGAGGGGGGCGA
Source organism: Rhizomys pruinosus (assembly GCA_009823505.1). NCBI lineage: Eukaryota > Metazoa > Chordata > Mammalia > Rodentia > Spalacidae > Rhizomys > Rhizomys pruinosus. Next base: position 1,022,165 of record VZQC01008741.1, on the reverse strand, counting down.
GTCAGGAATCTGAGAAGATTCTTCTCATCTCTACCTATGTCAGAAAGTTAAGACAGATTCCTTGGGCATTTTTCTTGACTGAACAAGAGAAACCCATCCATCTTCAAAAGTGTAGGGGGAGCAGGGCAGGCGTGGTGGCGCACGCCTTTAATCCTAGCACTTAGGAGGCAGAGGCAGGCGGATCTCTGTGAGTTCAAAGCCAGCCTGGTCTAAAGAGCCAATTCCAGGCCAGCTGGGACTAAAGTGAGACCCTGTCTCAAACACACACACACACACACACACACACACACACACACACAAAACCTGTTTAAAAGTGTAGGGGGAGTAGAGCAAGTTCCTCATCAGTGAGCTACTATGTACATATGCCCCGTGGCTGCCAGCTGCCAGCTTAAACTGTTTCCATCACTTGCACCCAGGACAGCGGACTCAGAACCATTTTATTTTTGTTTTCCAATACTTCAGTCTCTGGTATATAGAATTTCAATTATGCTTATGAATTTACTTCCTTGACCTGAACCCTTCTACCGACTTCCCCAAACTCAAAATTGTTCGTAGTTTTGGCTGCCTGTTTTAAGAGGAGCAGCTTAGGTTTTAGGATTTAACAAACATCTAGTAGGTACTATGAGTTAAGATAGTGGTTAGTGGTAGGAATTTTTATTTATTTCCTATCCAAAATTGCTCTTGGATTTATTTATTTTTTTGAAACAGGGTCTCCCTGTAACCCCAACTGGCCCGGAACTCACTCTGTAGACCAGAATGGCCTTGAACTCACAGAGATCTGCCTGCCTCTGCCTCCCAAGTGCTAGGTTTAAAGGCTTGCATCACCATGTCTGGCTTAAAGATGGTTCTTAACCGCCAGGTAGGTGCTGGGAATCGAACCTGGGTCCTCTGCAAGAGCAGTCGGCACTCTTAACCACTGAGCCATCTCTCCAGCCCCTGCTCTTGGTATTTTTTGCCTATTTCCTAACAACTAAGGCTCGGAGTTCTAAAACTATGTAGCAGCAGACAAAAATCTGGGTCCTCCTCCAGTCCCCACTGATGCTTAACTTCTGGTCCAATGGCTCCGATAGCCCTCTGGTGTTTGATTATATCAAAGCCTAGGTCTCCAAGCAGCAGAGGAAGTGGTCTGAGAGTGGATGGCGGAGGTGGCTAATCAGCACCCCACTGCTGTCAGCTGAGTCGGTTCCAGGAACCCTTGGCTAGTCTGGGTTTCCAGGCCTGAAGCGTCAGAAGCAGTGTGCTCTACTGGAGGGCAATGGCCAGCAGTCAGGGTCAAGGTAGGTGAACCTTACCCAGTTCCTGTTAGAAACCAGAAGCACAAAGAGGAAGTAGCAAAGGGCAGTTTACACAAGCAAACTCTTTCCTTCTCAATTTTTGTTCTTCATTGAGGCCAGGCTTGGTGGCACACACGTTTAATCCCAGGACTAGGGAGGCAGAGGTAGGCAGATCAAGGCCAGACTGGTCTACATGTGAGTTCTAGCCACCTGGGGCTACAGGGGAGACCCTGTCTCAAAAAGACAGACACACAAAAAAACCAACTTTATTGCGGTATAATTTGTATGTTGTAAAATCCACCCATCCAAAGTATACAGTTCAGTGTTTTGTAGTGTTTTATTAGTTGTATTACTGCTGCAGTCTGTTTAGAATAATTTCATCATCTTAAAATCCATTAGTAGTCACTTCCCATATCCTCTTTGGGGCCTCCCTTCCCACCCTAGGCAAATGTATTTTCTGTTTCTATAGGTTTGCCTGTTCTAGGGGTGTGTGTGTGTGTTTGAGACAGGGTCTCCCTGTAGCCCCAGATGGCTTGAACTCACTCTGTAGACCAGGCTGGCCTTGAACTCAGAGATCTGCCTGCCTCTGCCTCCTGAGTGCTGGGATTTAAAGGCATGTGCCACCACACCCAGCTCTAGATGTTTCATGTAGTATTGCAGAATCATACATGTGATTTCTGTGAATGGCTTGTCACTTAACATTATTATTATTTTTTTTTATTATATTTTACCCGTGAGTGTACTGTCTGCATGTAGGTTGGTGCACCCGTGTCGTGCAATGCCGCGGAGGTCAGAAGAGGGTGTCTGATTCCCCTGGAACTGGAGTTAAAGACAGTTCTTAGCCTCCATGTGGGTGCTAGGAATCAATCCTGTGTCCTCTTAACCACTGAGCCATCTCTCCAGCCCCAACTTAGCATATTTTTAAAGTTCACATATTATAGTATCAATCACTCCCTCTTCTTTTTGAAATGGTCTCCCGTAGTTCAAGCTGGCCTTGAACTCACTGGGTAGCTGAGACCGGTGTGAAACTAGAATTCCCAAGTGCTGGGATTTCAGAGGTGCACCACCACAGCCAGCTCTGGACTTCCTCTTTTTGGTAT
>VZQC01008741.1:977131-1008587 GCA_009823505.1 Rhizomys pruinosus | reverse complement strand
CCTCCTCCTCCTCCTCCTCCTCCTCCCTCCCCTCCCCTCCCTATAGCCCCAGGGTCTCCCTATAGCACCAGCTGGCCTGGAACACACTATGTAGACCAGGCTGGCCTTGAACTCACAGAAATCCACCTGCCTCTGTCTCCTGAGTTCTGAGATTAAAGGAATGCACCACAACGCCTAGTTTAAAGATGGTTCTTAGCTGCTATGTGGGTGCTGGGACTACAACCCGGGTCCCCTGCAAGAGCAGTTGGCGCTCTTAACCACTGAGCCATCTCTCCAGCCCTCTTAGTTTTCTTAAGGCTGGTCCAGCACCATGCCAGAGAACATGAGTTCAAAAGCCCAGAGAGGTTTGCTGTCCCAGCTTCTGAGGGCTGGGTCATTTCCAGCACCACCCTATTCTGACTGTAGTTCAATTAAATCTGCTACTCCTTATCTCAACCTCTGTAGGCCTGTCTTAAGGATCTATGAAGCCTCTGTCATCCAGGCCTGGCTTTTAAGCTCTTGGCCCTCAGAAGAGCTGGTTCCCTGAGTCAGAGGTGGTACCAAAGATCCCAACCTAAGCTTTATCATGACCACAATAATGGGGAAATCTATTCTTTTCCTGTAGCTTCAGATTAAGACTTGTGAATTAAACAGTAATTCCTTCTCTGAAGCATATCTGCTTCCCATATTCCTTGCTAGACCACCATCTAAAAAAAGCCTTCTAGTGGTGTGTATCTTGATGTCATATCAACAAGCAACAAGAACAAAAAAAGGGATGTGCTAATCACAGCAAACACTTCAGGGTTCTCTATTTAAGGGTAATTCTCAGATAACATTGTATATTGCTCTTTTATATAAACATACATACAGTTCTTATATTGGTTTTATATAACACACACACACACACACTCTTTCAAGCTTGAGGCTCTGCGCAGTTGTACACTTGACAAAGATCTTGGCTCTCCAACTGGCTCTGGTGGGCATACACAGAGGTCTCAAGAATGAGAACATGTAGCTGGGCGTGGTGGCGCACGCCTTTAATCCTAGCAATCGGGAGGCAGAGGCAGGCGGATCTTTGTGAGTTTAAGGCCAGCCTTAAATTACACATAGTGAGTTCCAGGCCAGCTGGGGCTACAGGGAAACCCTGTCTCGAAAAGACCACACACACACACACACACACACACAGAGACACAAAGAGTGAGAACATGTTAATAGGATGTAGAGATCCCTCTGCTTTCAGGTTGCTGGAACAAAAGGAACCACATTTTGGAGTTGAGGGATCTATTTCACAGTCCCCAAGGGTATAAGGGAGCCACCCAAGATTCATCGATACTCTTCACTAAAGCAATATAGAATACACTTTTCTGGCCAGTTCAGCGTTATTTTCATTCACAGGTCTCTCTTAGGAAGAAAGGAAATTAACTATAGTAAGGTGGGTTCTTGAAGCGTCTAGAAATGTTCAAATACATTGACTCTGAGACCTGAGAGAATATGGTGGGGATTGGAGAGATGGCTCAGCACATAAGAATGCATACTGCTCTTGCAGAGTTTACTTCCCAGCACCCATATTGGGTGGTTCACAACCACCTGTAACTCAAGCTCTAAGGAATCCAATGCCTCTGGCCTCCTTGGGCATCTGTACTCACATATACACACTTATAACAAAAAATAATAAAAATAAATCTTTAAAAAACAAACTAGGAAAGTGAAGCAAAGAGTTAGTAGCAGGCCCTCAACAATCACTATCAGTCTAGGAATAGTCAAACAGGAGAAGGTCTGTTACCCTATGGAAACCCTTGTCAATCATCATCATACTCACCTCTTTTCAGTACATGTTTAACAATGCCAATGTTCTGGTTATTATAGTCTTTTTATTTTTTTATAGTATTTATGAATGCTAGCAGTTTTTTCCACACTTTTGTTGACTTCCATTATTAATTAGGGATTATACTTGATTTTATTTCTTTTTTATGTGTATGAATGTACGGTCTGCATGTAGGTTTGTGCACCCGTGTCGTGCAATGCCACAGAGGTCAGAAGAGGGTGTCGGATTCCCCTGGAACTGGAGTTAAAGATAGTTCCAAGCTGCCATGTGGGTACTGGGGATCCAACCCGGGTCCTCTGCAAGAGCAGTTGGCACTCTTAACCACTAGGCCATCTCTCCAGCCCTTAATTTTTTTTTTACCGGTCCCCCATAGTCCCAACCTGCCTGGAACTCACTATTGTAGATCAGAGTGACCTCAAATTCAGATATCTGCCTGCCTCTGCCTCCTGAATGCTGGGATTAAAAGCATGAGTCACCATGACAAATGTGAGGATTTTGTTTTTTGTTGTTTTTTAGCACTAGGTATCAAACCTAGGGCATATCAATGAGGCCCCTCCCACCAGTAGCATGCTGAATGGGAGCTATGGGGACCCAGGAAGGTGCTGACCCCACCTAGCACTCCATTTCTTCTGCAGAGTCTTTTGAATCCTATCCTTCCTTCCAACTTCTCTAGATCACAAGACCTCTCATGTCCAGGGTTTTGTGTGGCACCTGGGTATCTTAGGTTGTCTTTCTCTAGCTTTGGTGGAATACTAACAGGCAGATAAAGGGAGAGGAAGCCAGCCAGCATTCTGTATTTCTGCTGGACTAGCCCATGAGCTCATGGCTTTGGGCCACTGAAAAGAAGCATTTTCCAACTTAGATCATTTGAAATTCAAGATATCCCGATATCCCATTTCCTTAAAATAGGATAAGCTCTGCACAGATCAACCCAAGCCTGTTGTAAACTGAACTGAATGACTCCTCTTCCACCTCTTGGCTGTATCACACAGGACTTCTTCCTAAATTCACCTTTACCTCTATCTACACTTCCTGAGAAGCATCTTTCCCATGCTAGCAATGAAATATAGAGTACAGATGGACCAGATTTTCATTTCTATTCTCTTCTATGTCAACACTGGCTCTTTGAAGAACTTAAAAATTTCTTTGAATTTCTTTGCATTAATATTTCATTCTAGTATGAATGTTCAAGTTCAAATGAACATTTTGACTAAAATAACTCACCAGGAGAACCACACAGCTTGCCCAAGGCCATTATCTTGAAGCTAAGTATGGTGGAGTACACCTGAATTTCAGCAAACTGAAGGCTGAAGAAGGAGTTATAGGCCAGACAGGGCTAGAAGAGAAACTATGTCTCCAAAAGAAAACAAGCAAGGTGTGGTGGTTCACATCTGGCAACGCAGCACTCAGGAGGCCAAGGGAGCAAAACTGTCATGAGTTTGAAGCCAGGCTGAGCTACATTGTGATACTGTCTAAAAAAAAACAAAAAGCAACAAAGAGGGCTGGAGAGATAGCTCAGCAGTTAAGAGCACTGACTACTCTTGCAGAGAACCCAGGATCGATCCCCAGCATTTACATGGCAGCTAATAACTCTGTAACTCCAGTTCCAGGAGATCTGATACCTTGACATCCACAGGCCCTGTCCAAGACCGGTACACTAACACACTCACAGACAATATACTCATACACATAAAATAAAAATAAATAAATAAACATTAAAAGAAAACAAAATAAAGAAAAACAAAAATATCCAAACAAAAAATAAAAGCAACCACCACCAAGAAAAATCACACAAAAGCCATTATCCTGTCACTGGAGAGAAGCTCAGGGCTCAGAGCCAGACTTTACCTTGGTGTTTCCACTCTGGTGCATCAGAGTTGTTCTGGGGTCATGAGGGAGGGGAGGAACAGTCTTCCTTGGAAAGTGTCTGTTTCCCTGACAAGAGTCTTGGTTGACAAGAATGTTTTAGTTAAACATACAGGAGACAATTTTATAAGAACACAAGTGTTTCTTTTTTTTGCTCTCTCTCCCCCTTAAAAAGTTTGCAAGGTACTGCCAACCCCCAAGGTCACAAAAAGCAATGTGGTATCTGGAAATTCCAGGAAAAACAAAACAAAAACAAAACACTGGGGGAGGGGTGATTATGTCACTTCACTGCAAGGCCAAGTTCCAACTAATATAAGTGTCAGTTCCAAGATCTCACTATTCCTGAGCCCCTGTAAGACTGGAGAAGGCTATCCCCACCTCTAAGTTTCCTTTTACTTTCAAATATGACCTTTGTCCCAATACCTAGCAGTGACATGACCACTGTCACAGTCTTCTAATGGCTTTAAATCAAATTTCCAATTGGGCAAAAATTAAAACAGCAAAGAAATATAAAGAGGGGTGTCTAAGCAACCAAGTCTTCCCTGGGAGAGAAGAGGAAGACAGAAGAAGTGAATAATAGGTTTATTTGCATATACACAGGAGAAGAGTCAGCATTGCTGGGTGAGAAGAGGCAGGGCTGTGAGGAGGTAAGGCTTCAGCAGAGGAGAAGGCACCTTGACAGACAACACGAGACTCTTATTAAATCAGCACAGTTTTGAACTTCATTTGCCCAAGCCAACAATTCATTGAACTCATTTATAGGCTGAGAATCATTTACAAAACAGGTGAGAAATAAAGCGAAGAGAAACAGTTTCATGTACCTAGACCTGTTGCTTAAGACTTTATGTACAGGATGCAAAACAAAACCTAAGAGGCACTTACAAATAGTTGTTCGTCTCATCAGTGCCATCTGCCTTGCTAGGAAAAATATCTACCATGAAAGAATTTGGGGATTAAGTAGTCTCTAACCCTGGAGGTCTCAATTCTACAATGGTTTAGGAGAAGGGATCCTTAAGTAGTTCCTGCCAGGCTTCCAGGACCTGAACCACACACACAAGATCTTTGGAAATAAGGGTGGAGAGACTAAAAGAAACTTCCCTTTCTCACCTGCTCTGGTGGTTACTTCATGGAACCTATCTCCTGGCAAGCTGAACTTATGATGCTGGAAGTCTCTCCCAAGGCTGGAAGGCATCTTTCAAAAACTGGCCTTTTGGGCTTCTACAAATTATGAACTAAATGAATTCTGCCTTTATGAACTTCTCTTTTGAGATAAAGGCGTTTAGCATAAAAGACCAAATTCTGCACTTGAAAACTATCAATAACTAATTCCCAATGGAATTGTGCTTTTTCTTTTTTCTTCAAGGAAGGTATGTGGATTGTCCTAAGAGAAGATATCTGATTAGATTAACAGAACATAAAAACCAGCTATGCTAAGAAGGGGAAGAGAGACACACAACTGAGTAGCTATAACTTTTTTGTATATAAAGGATTAAAAATTCCAATTTAATAACTTTGGAAAAGCAAATGTAAAATGACCTGGGCTTATAAAACCAGAATTTACAATTATCTGAATAGTCAAAAGATAAATTATAAAACCATTTTGATTACAAGTCCAAAATAATTCTGATGGTGGTTACAGAGTCACTGTCCCACTTCCCAGGAGGAGTTCAACTGCTGAACTGTATATATGCCCACTCTACTCCAGCTCCTTCCTCTCCTCTTCAAACCATGCTTTCACAACCCAGTCACATCAAAGATACCTGGCACACTGTCCTTTCTTCAAAGCTCAGCAAGATGCTATCTCCTCCCAGCTCATACCAACTACCTTCTCTTCTAAAGCACACTGGCACCCAGCACTATTTCCTCCATTCCTTACCCTACACAGTGGTCTCCTCTGGGCTCCATCCAGCCAGCACAGCTAATTATCTAAATTGAGTCAGTGAGGCCCAGTAACCTTGCTCTAAGTTTGCCCCATGCCAGCTCCAGTGGGCTCCTGGCTGTCTCCCACCTTTGTACTCAACAAAGTTACACTGTTCTTTTTCATGGCTTGCCAGCATTCTGCTGCTAATGACACCTACATCAACAAGACCAGTTATCCCTTGGTCTTCCCTTCACTGATAACTTGGGAACTATAACCACTACACACTGAAATTTTGGTGTTTTCTTCTCTCAACTGTTACCTACTACTTCAACAGAATAGGAGACAAACCAGATACTTGCCTCTCCATACCCTCTGCCTCCTAAACAGACCTACTTGATAAGAAGTCATTTTGATATGTCTAGTACTCTGCAAAGTTCAGTTAGAACCCCACAACCTCTGACAACTCCAAGGTGTCAGCACCACCAATTCTGACCAATGGATTTATGATGGATTAAAATGCAGTACCCCTCTGCTCTTCACTATAATTCACTAACATGCCTCTAAGGGCCACTTTATTAGTTTGAGTGTAAAGCTCTCCAGAAGGGTCCTCTCTTCTTTCATATATCTAGACTCCATCATATGGAGCCAAGGAAGCACCCGCTGGCCTTGAGTGCCTCTTGGTAACTAGCACCTAACTGGTTAAAGTGTGTTATGCACAACTAGTCATACTGCATGGCACAAGAGTTCGGCACTGCTCAGTTTGCAAACAGTGAAACTATCAGGGATCTACATGTTTTTTAAAATCTTACCTCTCATTAGCATAAAAACCAATCCACTTCTAGTAGGTCCCGCATTAAACACTCAATGAAATGTTAAGTCAGAGAAAACATGAAACGTCTCTTTAAGAAGGGAACCATGCTTTCCTCCTCAGCATAGCCAATGAGCTGAAGGAAGCAAAGCTGTCTTTCCTGTCTCCTCGCCATTCTGTTAGCATAAATCTAGAACCCACTGGCAGCACAATCTGATCTAACAGACACTCTTCATTAAAACCAGGACACCTATGTCATGTGAACAGTGAACAGGTGAGATGGCAACAGCTACATACAGACCTATGGGTCTTTGCTGATGGACAACTAGAAGAAAGGTCTCAAAAGACAAGCCCACATGTGTCAGTGGACACATACACATAGGAACAAGCCAAATATCCCAACAAAGGTTCACGTCCCAGAACCTGCACATGTATGCTATGCTCAAGCCTCATTAGAGAGAAGCCATTTGGATGTTCCCCCTCTCTGCACAGCACAAGATAGTGGCTAGACATTCTGACCCACTGGTGAGTGGGGAATATAAGGGAGCAGCAGACACAACATTTCAGGCCCTGGTTTTATGTGCCTTTAATACATTTTTCCTTTCCTCTGTGTTCACTAAACAAGAAAAAATTATTTTGTAAGGCTACTTTCTGTAGCTTTCTGATTTCCCTTTGTATTTATCATGTTTTCAATTTCTTCTCTGAGGAGGAATTCTCTGAATCTGTGTCTTCCAATTCGATTCGGTGCCTTTTGAGGCCACTGTGGCCATGAGCAACCTTGCTGTCCGTGGTTGAGGGTTCAGTGGGGTTCTCTCTCATTCCAGCACTGGGGGTCTCACAGGCCATTTCAGACCCACAACAATCTTTGTATAGAAGTGTCCCTGTTAGGGGTGCGTTATCGTCATCAGTGTCTGGGTGTCCTGGGGAAGAGTAGGCCACTGCCTCCAGTTCCCCAAAGTTTTGCCCATTGTTGTGAGGATGAGGGGGCCGGGGGTGTAAGTGTCCATTATTATGGTTGGCACAGATGGTTTCGAGGCTCCTCTCCTCAGTATCATCAGACTGGATCCTGGGACAGCTGCCAGTCCCACTGTTGAAAGTAGAGCCAGCGGCCTTGGGGACAGGAGAAGAGGGTGACTCCTCAGCCCGGCTACTTGAAGCCTTACTCAGGGCCTTTCCATTAAGCTTCTTGGTTTCAAAAGAGTGTTCTAAAGAGCCACTATTGCCATTGTTAGCGTCCTGAGAGGTACTCTCTGGCACCTCTGTCCAAGGGTGGCTGATGTGCTCATGACTTGGGCCATTGCTGGGATTTCTAGAGGAAGTCTCATCTTTAAAAGCATCTTTGCTGCAGCCTGCAGGGGCTAGGTCCTGGTTCCTTGAGGTTGTGGCTGTTAGGCAGGCTTCCTTACTAGAAGAAGGGACTGGGTTGTCTTTGTGGCTGGTTCCTGCTCTCCCTTCATCTGTCTCCCCTGCCACTAGGGAGGTCTCTCCGTCTTTATTTGAGTAGGATATGTAGGAGTAGCGGAGCCATTTGTAAGCTTTATAAATCTTTCTCTCAACAGATTCTATGTTGGAAGTTGGTGGTGCACGGCTTGGCTGAATATCCAAAGTGGAAGTACTCCGCTCAGGGGAGGAGGTGGGTGAGGAAGAGAGGTCATCCACTTTGATCTGGGGGTAATCATAGTTGTCTTCTCCAATGTAGGTGTTGGTGGTCTTGACTGGGGCGCTGGGCCTCTCTTCTCGGGGTGCTTTTTGTCGACGGCGCATGGCATTTCGCTGCCGGGTGGAAGCTCGACGTTCATTCAGTTCCTCTTCATCCTCCGAGCTGCTAGAACTGCTGGAACTACTTGATTCGTCTTCAGGGCTAGGTGACCGTGGCCGAGGGAAGAGATCTGTGTCCAGTTCAACCTCACAGGCATTCTCTTCAGAATCAGACTCGTTGGACAGAGCCAGGAGGCGCTTGTCCTGATAGCGCCGCAGGGCAGACAGGCGCTGCTGGCGAGAGGCTGCATCCTCACACGTTGGTGTTGGTGGGGTGGATGACACTGTGTTTGTGTTGGTGACCCGAAGGGGCCCCAGGTGGAAGGCATTGTCGACAGACTCATCTACTGTGGGAGGTGGGGAGCGGGGCAGTGAGGCCGAAGATTCTGAGTCAGTATAGCCAGAGCGCTCGCTGACCCCCGCATGCAGCTGAAGGATAGTGCTCTCACTGAGGTCACTGTCCGAGTCAGAGCTCCAGCCCTCAATTTCTCTGCGCACTAAAGAGTCAAAGAAAGCCATCATCCGGGGGTCTTCCTGGACTGACTGGTTCGCATAGTCATGGGAGAGGCCACTCCCGCTGTTCAGGACAAGGCTGATGTACTCTTCATGGGTGTAAAGGCAGCGAGAGTCATCCTCAATCCGACCATCGAGATCTCCTGTACATCCTGGCTGCTTGTATGGGCTCCAGATCTACATAGAAGATAGAAAAAATAAAATAAAAAGCAACCAGGACTGATTGGAAAGTGTTCTATGGCAGTGATACCACTAAAGCCAGCTGGGGATAGTGCTATATGTTTTTAATCCCAGCAGTTGGGAAGCAAAGGCAAGTTAGAGGCCAGCCTGGTCCATACAGCAAGTGCTAGGACAGACAGGACTACACAGTGAGACCCTGTCTCAAAACCCTGCCTACACTCCCCTCTGGTCCCCTCTCTGGTCATGTAGGAATCAGTTACCCAGGAAACTAGGTTCTCCTAATAATCCCCAAACAAAACCCAAAACCATTAAAGCAGAGCTTCCCTAGATTCACCCTGTCATTTTAAAGCTGTTAACCAACATATTTTCTTCCAGAGATGAAATGACATGCTCTTATAATCCCAGCATTTAGGAGGCTGAGGTAGGAGGATCACGAGGCCAACCTAAGCTATAAAGTGAGAAGTTGTCTAATGCCCCTCCCTGCAAACAACAACAGCAAAGTTCTTTAAAGACTGGCTCATGTAAACTGTATATGAAAACCAAGGCTTTTAGAGTCAGAGGTGGGAAAGGCTCAGTTTAGGGCACAGAATTAGCCTTGTGTCCGTAGGCCTAAGGATAACCATTATTGTTTTCCCTCACAATCTCTCTGAGTTACCTCTGTCAGTACTTTGGAAATTATAACCCTACCTAAAAGGTGTGGAGAATAACATGAAGACAGGCAATGTGTTGAACACTGAAAAAAATCTCTGCACGACACGGGTGCACAAACCTGCATGCAGATAGTACACGCATACACATAAAAAATAATAAAATTAAAAAAAACTGAAGCTACGCACAAAAAAATATCACTTTTCCAAAGTGAAAACAGACGTGGAAGTCAGTTCTTTTTTTTTAATTTTTTTTTTTATGTGTATGAATGTACTGTTTGCATGCAGGTTTGTGCACCCGTGTTGTGCAATGCCTCGGAGGTCAGAAGAGGGTGTCAGATACCCCTGGAACTGGAGTTAAAGACAGTTTTCAGCCGCCATGTGGGTGCTGGGGATCGAACCCTGGTCCTCTGCAAGAGCAGTAGGCGCTCTTAAGTGCTAGGCCATCTCTCCAGCCCCTGGAAATCAATTCTTTATGAAGGTTAATATTTTAGCCTATAGCTCTACTCCCAAACTGCAGGATTCTATCTTTAACCAATCAAAATTGCTCACTGGAACTTGATAAAAACATCAAACTGCCTACACTCCCCTCTGGTCCCCTCTCTGGTCATGTAGGAATCAGTTACCCAGGAAACTAGGTTCTCCTAATCAGGACATTTCTGACTTATTTCCCAACTACTCAGTTAGCTTTAGGAACAGATAAGACTGGTAAGACTTTATCCTTGTAGAGGTGACTGCAATGGCAGCCCTTAACAACCCTTTAACCCTGGTCAAGGACATGGGCTCACAACTAAAAGGTAGCAGAACTAGGATTTTAACTCAGCAGTTCTTTTTGATTCAAAAGCTCAGCTTCACAGGTGGGATAAGTTATGCAAAAATCAAGCTCAAGGTAATTAAGCTGTCACTGCAAAAAAAGAACATTTAACTCTACCTGACTGCCAGACTGGTCCACAGAGCTGTACAGAGCAGCCTGTAGCCATGACAACTTGAAATTCCAGGCATTTTCTTGCCTGATAGGCTGGTATCTATCTTTAGATGGCATCTAACCCAGAGAACAGTGCCCCATCATTCCCCACTCTCCATCAAGCAACAGAATTCTTTCTTTAAAGCTAAGAACAAATTCTATCTCTGGGGAACTTTCCTGAGGTATATTCCTGCCATGCTTTCCTTGGCAATTCCTTGGAGAAGGAACCTCAGAATTCCAGCTCAATGAAGGCTGAAGAAACCTAGAGTCATTTCTCCAATCCCTAACTCAGATTCATTTTTCTTTCAGCTTTGTTTCCTGTCCTCTCTATACTCTCAACTAACAAGACTGTGAAGCTCCACTTTTAGAGACTCTGACTCAGTTAAGTATAGACAGGTACCAAGACTATGCATCTTAAACAAACACTCAGATGGTCTGTAGAGATGGAACACATTTAAGACACACAATAATAAAAGCATAAAATAAAGGATTTTCTAAAGGGACTCTCAAATTCTTTGTGACATTCAACATTGAAAAACACTTAGCATAAGGCTCAGATGTCTAAGGAAATGAAAGTGTTTCATTTCTTAGAAAGGAAGCTGAAGCCTATGCCTTTAATCCTAGCACTTGGGAGGCAGAGGCTGGCAGTACACTCTGTGAGTTCAAGGCCAGCCTGGTCTATGTATCGAATTCCAGGACAGCTCAGGTACATAGGAAGACCCTGTCTTTTGGTCTTTTGACCTTTTTGAGACCCTGTCTCAAAAAAACAACAAAAAAATAAATAAATAAAATAAAGGGGGGGTGCTAGAGAGATGGCTCAGTGGTTAAGAGCATTGACTGCTCTTGCAGAGGACCCGAGTTCAATTCCCAGCACCCACATGGAGGCTAAGAACCTTATCTTAGGCCCGGTGTGGTGGCGAATGCCTTTAATCCCAGCACTCAGGAGGCAGAGGCAGGTGGATCTCTGTGAGTTCAAGGCCAGCCTGGTCCTCATAGCAAGCTCCAGGTCAGCTGGGACTAAAGGGAGACCCTGTCTCAAAAATACCAAAAAAACCCAAACAAACAAACAAACAAAACACCAAAAAAAAAAAAAAGGTCAGGTTTATTTGGGCTCTGGAATATATCAAGTTGAGGTAAAGTGTTCATTCCTGGTGCTTGGGGGCAAAAGAGCAAAAAAGAATCAAGAGCTGGAGACTTGAGGATGAGTTCCTACTCAGCTCCTAGTTAACTGGGTGAGGACTGGCTCCATCTACACAGTGTATTAGGGACCTTAATCTAATCCTAAAATTCAGTGCAAACAAAGCTCCCATCCCAGAGAGCCAGGCTTTGCCTTAGGGATGGGCAGTGCAGAGCTGTAGGAGCAAACAGGAGTCCCAGTCTCACCATTTCTCATTGTCCTAAGCAAATGACTTCATCCTGGAAAGCCTGTATTTCTCATCCATAGATAGAATGATAAAATAACATAAGCTATACCCAAACAGCAATAGGTATGCTCTTTTCTCTTTCATTTGGTAGCTGAATCCCACAGACAAGAAGCTTTAGAACCAAAGTTTTAGATTTAGTTCTTCCAAGACTTTGAACATAAGAAGTATGAATTTCCCTATTTTCCTGGTCTAATTTTAGATTAGGTTCATTTCTTCACCCTGAAAGCTGACAATTCAAAAGTGAAGCAATGAAGAAAACAATTCTTGGACTCTTTTTGTTTGTTCTTTTTTTTTGGAGACAGAGTCTCCCTGTAGCCCCAGCTATCCTGGAAATCACTATGTAGACCAGGCTGGCCTTGAACTCACAGAGATCCGGCCGGCCTCTGCTTCCCGAGTGCTGGGATTACAGGCGTGCACCACCACGCCTGGCCCAATTCTTGGACTCTTAAGAAGCCCCCACCATGTCATGGGTGTGTATCAGTTGTGCCTTCTCTGTACCTTAATGTCTGTGCTTAAATCTATATTGAAAGTATTCCTTAATAAATACTGCTCTGTGTGTTTAAGATGGGAGGGGGAAGGAAAGTGGAAGGGGAGGGAGGGAAGGAGAGGGAAAGAAACTTCCTGTTACTTTTGTTTTTTCCCTGTTACTTATTAAATGTGGCTAGGTATACCTCCTTGAAGACTTCAAGTTTTCTTTCTAAGCATAGTTTGCTCAAGTGCTGGTGAGGAGGATAAAATTCAATTCTTTCATTTTTTTTGTCATTTATTTATTTATTTATTTATTTACTTGTCTTTTTGAGACAGGGTCTCTCTGTAGCCCCAGTTGTCCTGGAACTCACTCTGTAGACCAGGCTGGCCTTGAACTCACAGAGATCTACCTACCTCTGACACCCAAGTGCTGGGATTAAAGGCATGTGCTACTACGCCCACCTAAAATTCAATTTTTTTTTTTTAATTCTTTTTTTTGGTCTTTTTTGAGACAGGGTCTCCCTGTAACCCCAGCTGTCCTGGAACTCACTATGTAGACCAGGCTGGCCTTGAACTCACAGAGATCCGCCTGCCTCTGCCTCCCGAGTGCGCCACCACACTCAGCTTTAATTCAATTCAATTCTTTTTTTTTTTTTTTTATGTGTATGAATGTACTGTCTGCATGTAGGTTTGTGCGCCTGTGTCGTGCAGTGCCACCGAGGTCAGAAGAGGGTCTCGGATTCCCCTGGAACTGGAGTTCTCCTGGAATTGGAGTTACAGACGGTTCTTAGCCACCATGTGGGTGCTGGGGATCGAACCTGGGTCCTCTGCAAGAGCAGTCAGTGCTCTTAACCGCTAGGCTATCTCTCCAGCCCCCTAATTCAATTCTTATGAGAAGCAATGAATGGGCAAATGCTTGAACTACTGTGACCAGGACATGCTTAATGTAGCAACTCTGCAGCTCCAAGCCTTTTTCTCTCTGTGCAATTCTTCTGAATTTGTCCATCTACCAAATACATGATCACCTGCATATAGTTAAGACCATAAACTGTTATCTGAAGGCTTGCTACATTCTGTAATGTGGCTGCCTACCTTCCTAGACTGGTATCTTAGTCCTCTCATCCTCTTCTCTTTGGCCAAATGAGATAATTTTCCCAACAGTCCTATGCCTTTGTTATTCAGAAGTACATACTTATAAGCACAATGCCTAGCACACTGCAAGTAGAGGATAAATACGTTTTGTAATTTTTTGAAAAAAATAGGTCAGAAGAAGCCGTCAGATCCCCTGGAACTGGAGTTACAGGTTGTTGTTTGCTGCCATGTGAGTGCTGGGAATTGAACCTGGGTCCTCTGCAAGAGCAGTCAGTGATCTTAACCACTGAGCCATCTCTCCAGCCTCGAAGGTAAATACTTGTTTTTTAAATTTATTATTTTTTATGTGTATGAGTGTACTGTCTGCATGTATGCTGGAGCACCCATGTCATGCAATGCCTTGGAGGTCAGAAGAGGGTGTAGGATTCCCCTGGAACTGGAGTTAAAGATAAAGATGGTTCTTAGCCGCCATGTGGGTGCTGGGAATCAAACCCGGGTCCTCTGCAAGAACAGTTGGTGCTCTTAACCACTGAGCCATCTCTCCAGCCCTGAAGATAAATACTTTTTAAATCAATGAATTAAGATCCATTCTTTCTATGCTTTTTCCATCTAACTCTTCTTTAAAAAATATTCTTACATTTATTTCCTTTCTATTTATTTATATATTATTTTTATTTTTTGGTCTTTTTGAGACAGGGTCTCCGTGCAACCCCAGCTGTCCTGGAACTCATTGTGTAGACCAGGCTGGCCTTGAGCTCAGAGAGATCCGCCTGCCTCTGCCTCCCAAGTGCTGGGATTAAAGGCATGTGCCACCATGCCCGGCTAAAGAAGGGACTCTTCTAAGCTAGAAAGGATGAGGGGGGCAGAAGCAGGAGTGGAGAGAGCAAAGCAAGTTTCATTGGCAGGTGATGCTCTTGAGCTGCTGACCTGACCCTCTCAGAAGCAGCAAGTAGGAAAGTGACATTTATTTAAATAGCAATTGTGAGCCACAGGTAAATCCCAAGGCAAAAGTGGCAAGCCCTCACTAACAGAACGGCAACATAAGGGTGCTGAGAAGCAGGCCTTTGGGATAATGGAGAATCAGGTAAGGGCAGTAGTTCCAATAGAGAGATGAGGCCAGCATTTGGTTTCATCCTTATCCTCCCCCGTCCTATCACTTCTCCTACATTTATTTCTCCTTTTATTTTTCTTCTTTCTTTCTTTTTTTGGGGGAGGGGTCTTTTTGAGATAGGTTCTCCCTGTAGCCCCAGCTCTCCTGGAACTCACTATGTAGACTAGGCTGGCCTCGACCTCAGAGATCCATCCTGCCTCTGCCTCCCTCCCCAAATGCTCAGTCTTTCCTTAGGTCTCACTGTGTAGCCCAGGTTGACCTTTGAATTCCTTATCTTCCTGCCTCAGTCTCTTGAGTGTTGGGATTACACGTGCATCCACCATCAAACCCTACCTGCAATGCTTTTAGCATGTCATTTCAAGCTGCATGGTAAATGAGGAAGGCATGTGAGAGAAAGCAAAACAGAGATCTCAGGCCTTTGTGCTCTCCCTCTCACTGTGCAGACTTAAGCTTTTGAATGGTCAAATGCGTCTCTTGGTTCCTATGGGAACCTGGGAGCAGTGAGCTCTACAATTCAGTCTGGACAACCTCACAGAGAAAACATTTTCTTCTCTTTCTTGAGAACTTGGCTGGTTTCCAACCTATGACCTTTAGAGTAAAGACTTCAGTTGACTAAACAATATCTGGGGAGACTTAGCACAGAAGCATCCCAGAGTACATGCCAAACAGGAATTTCTCTTCTAAAGGAGATGCCCAAGCAGAGAGCTTTCTGAGAAGAAAATGTTGTCAATGGGCCCAGAAAGAGCATGTTACAGAGCCAAGCTGTTAGTCACAGGCCAAAAGAGAGGGGAACCAACAGAAGGTACAGGGCCATTTCAATGACTGTCCAACTGAAGGACCAGAGATGATCCAGTCAGTCTGTCCACTCCTTCCCACTAGCACGGCCTCTAGCCTAGCTTTTCACTAATTAACTAACGGTATGACCCTCAAACAGCAATTTGTATTTTAAATTTCATCATTTGCAAAAAGAAAAAGGTTGGTAAAAAAAAAATTATCTACAAGTCCCATACTAGGGAAACAAGTGCAACCATGAAAGTCATCCCCAGTCCTTGAGACCAACAAGACAAAGACAAAAGAAAATACTGACCTACAACATACTGCCAATTTATTTTTGATAGCCCACCCCCCCCATGCTGACCCTCAAATAGAACTTAATTCTAGATAGTAAAAAACCAAATACTAAATCATCAGAAATACAGTTTTACTTTTTTTTTTTTGTCTTTTTGAGACGGGGTCTCCCTGAAGCCCCAGCTGGCCTAGAACTCACAGATCTGCCTGCCTCTGCCTCCCGAGTGCTGGGATTAAAGCCGTGCACCATCACGTCCAGCATTATTACAGTTTTACTTTTTGTTTGAAAAATTCTCTCAGGTTTCAATGCCATTTAAAACAAAATTGGGGAATTTTAACCATTGTGAGAAGCACCATCTCTGACTTAAAATGAGGGGGAAAAAAGGAAGGAAAGGAAGGGAGGGAGAAAGAAAAAGGAAAGACAATCATAATTTCCCTAGATATGGAAAAGGATCACTAAGCACCTAGAACGTGAGTGATGGACAGATGGACAATGGACTATCCTTCTGTAGACACAGGCCAGGCTAATTCCCTCTGTGGTAACAATAAAAATATTCTTCCATGAAGGTCTTTGTTCAACTGGTATAGTAAGTATTCACATCCAAGTCACATCAATCAAAAACACATACAGGTTATTTTTTGTTGCTGCTGCTATTGTTGCTGATATTTATTTATTTTATTATTTATTTATTTATTTATTTGGAGACAGCGTCTCCCTGTAGCCCCAGCTGTGCTGGAACTCACTATGTAGACCACACTGGCCTTGAACTCCACCAGTCTCTGCCTCCTGGGACCAAAGTCATGTACCACCAGTGTTATTTGTTTTTGTTTTTTAGATAAGGTCTCCTTATAGTCCCAGCTGGTATGGAAGTGGTATATAGACTAGGCTGGCCTCAATTTCACAGAGATCCACCCGCCTCTGCCTTATGAGCAGAGGATTAAAAGCAAATACCACCTCTCCCAGCAGGTTACCATTTTTATTTTTAATTTTTTTTCATTTATTTTTATGTGTATGAATGTACTGTCTGCATGCAGGTTTGTGCACCAGTGTCGTGCAATGCCGCGGAGGTCAGAAGAGGGTGTCAGATTCCCCTGGAACTGGAGTTAAAGATGGTTCTCAGCCGCCATGTGGGTGCTGGGGATGGAACCCGGGTCCTCTGCAAGAGCAGTCGGTGCTCTTAACTAGGCCATCTCTCCAGCCCATCATTTTTTATTTTTTAAATATTTTATATTTTATTTAGAGGCAGGCGGATCTTTGTGAGTTCAAGGCCAGCCTGGTCTACAGAGTGAGTTCCAGGACAGCTGGGGCTACAGGGAGAACCTGTCTTGAAAAGACCTAAATAAATAAATAAATAAATAAATAAATAAATAAATAAATAAAATATTTTGTTTATTATTTTATGTGTATGAGTATATTGCCTGCATGTACGTAAATAAGTGCACCCATGTTGTACAATGCCTGAGGAGGTCAGAAGAGGGTGTTGGGCCCCCTGGAACTGGAATTACAGACAGTTATTAGCTGCCATATGGGTGCTGGGAACTGAACCCAGGTCCTTTTGCAAGAGCAGCCAGTGCTTTTAATCACTGAGCCATCTCTCCAGCCTCAGGCTGTTTTTAATATCTTGAGACAACTTACTCATGATTCAGACAATTACTTCGTTAAATCTGTGCCAAGTTAGGTTAACAATTTAGGCAAGGTACATGATAGGTGACCGAAGAGATTAATGGTTCTTCTGACCTTCACATGAGTGTGGAAAGCAGAATTTACCATAGTTAAGATCAAAGACCACTGGAAATTTAACAACAGAATGGTATTGTTTAAAAGAAAGTTCCTGTTTTCAAATAAAATGGTTCTGGAAGCACAGCCCAAGGATTAGAAAAAAGGGAAGCCTAAGCCGGTGGTGGTGGTGGTGGTGGCGCCCACCGGTAGGATTTGCTGAAGGAGGCAGAGGCAGGAGGATCTGGAGTTCCAGGCCAGCTTGGGCTACACAGTTTAAAAAAAAAAAAAGAGGAAAAGAAGAAAAAAGGGAAGCCAAGAAATGTTGGGCCAGTAGTCCAAAGGTCTCAAGATAGCTTTAAAGTCCTCAGTTCTAGGCTGAAATCTACATGATTTCATCCTGTTTCAGTTACCTATACCCACATGTGAAAGGACTTTAATGGAATGTATATATGTAAAATATTGAAATGTATCATATACATATATATTGACCAATTTGGGGTCTTTAACTGGAACAAAAAAGCTACTTACACTTTTCTGTGGAATTGTACACACATACAAGTACAAACCCACATATATATGTACTTAAATTTTTTGTATTTGAGACAAGGGTCTCTAGCTGAGGCTGGTCTTTAACTTCCTAAGTAGTCAAGCGTAACCCTGAACTTCTAATCCTTCTGCCACCGTCACTTAAATCTTGGGATTTTTAGGTGCATACCACCATACCCTAACAAATATATATTTCTGATAAAAATACATATATAATACATCCATTTATTAACATGCTAAAATAGTTCTGAAAGGAAGACCTAAAATTACTTTTTTTCTTCTAAAATATGATTTATTATTTTTCTTTTATGTGTATGAGTATATTTCCTGTATGTATGTAAGTGTACCCATGTTGTGCAAGGTCCTTGAAAGTCAGAAGGAGGTGTCAGATCTCCTGGAACTGGAGTTACAGACAGTTGTTAGCAGTAATATGGGTGCTTGGAATTGAACTCTTGGTCCTCTGCAAAAGCAGCCAGTACTCTTAACCTCTGAGCTATCTCTCTAGGGCCCCCCCCCACCTTTTTTTGAGCAGGGTCTCACTATGTAGTATTGGCCTGGGACTAACAGAGATCTGCCTGCCTCTTTGCCCCTCTGAGTGCTGGGATTAAAAGTGTGGTCCTCCAAATCTGGCAAAAATTGCTTTAAAAACATCAGCTTCTATAAGCTGGGTGTGTATGCCTTTAATTCCAGCACTCAGGAGGCAGAGGCAGGCGGATCTCTGTGAGTTCAAGGCCAGCCTGGTCTATAGAGTGAGTTCTAGGCCAGGTTGGGACTAAAGCGAGACCCTGTCTCAAAAAGACAAAAAGAAAACAAAATACCATCAACTTCTAATATTTTTAGTATGTCAAAAATCACTGAGAATTCTTCCCCCCTTTCTTTTAAAAGATAGGGTCTTGTTATGTGGCTAGCCAAGCTAGCCTTGAACTTTCGATCCACCCAACTTCAGCCTCCTGATTGTTAGGATTATAGGTATGCACTACCATACCAGACACTCGAGAATTTTGATATGTGTTTAATATGTTTAGATATGAATCCCTATATACACTGTTCCAGTCTTTCCCAATTATAAACTATAAAAATTTCCTGAAAAGGACAGAAGGGGTAGTTGCCTTACCTTGATAATTTTTTCTACACCTGAAGAGCAGATCATGTAGGTGTGAGGGTTAAACCGGACTTGGTTAACAATGGATCGATGCCCTTTTAGCACCATGAAGGCTCCATTGACTACCCTGCCAATGCCACCTGGGAACACAGAAGGAGACAAAAATTGAACAATAAAAGACAGGTTCTAGTAATGACATATAAACAACTTTGAAAAGGAGTTGAGATTTTAACTATACTTAGAGCAGAGTGGCTAATCTCACAGATAAAGTTGCTATGGAAAGAGGGATAAGAAACACCTCTCAGCATATGCGCTTTTACCAAGAGCCTTTATTTAGCCTGTAAGCACTGCCCACACCCACCCACAGCAATTCCATTGTCAGTGAACCCAAAGCCACTTAAAGCTTCAAGTTTTTGGTCTCCAAGTTACAATCCAAGCATTACTTGGAAAAAGCACTAAAGCAAAATGAGATTGAACTGCTGAGCCAGGGACATGCAAAACAAGAACCACGTGATGACTTAAACACAAGGCGGGGGTTGGAGAGATGGCTCAATGGTTAAGAGCACCAACTGTTCTTGCAGAGGACCCAGGTTTGATTCCCAGCACCCACATGGTAGCTAAGAACCGTTCTTAACTCCAGTTCCAGGGGAATCCGACACCTTCTTCTGACCTCTGTGGCACTGCATGACATGGGTGCACCAACCTACATGCATACAGTACATTCATACACATAAGAAAATAATAAATTAAAAAAATTAAAAAAAAAAAAAAACAACACAAGGCATCTTTGATCTGTTTTAACCCTCAGTTTATACTAAGATGACAACAGAGCTGGAAGAAACACAAGAAAAATAATGGGAAGAATCCTTTTTTTGCCCCTGGATCACAGGAGGAATCAAAGATAAAAGTAATGTGGATAACTTTCATAATAAGCAGGATTCACGTATTAAGAATTTGAAATAGGCCAGTGAGATGGCACAGAAGATAAAAGCACTTTGTGCCAGTGGACACAGACCTTTAATCCCAGCACTCAGTAGGCAGAAGCAGGCGGATCTCTTTGAATTCAAGGCCAGCCTGGTCCACGTAATGAGTTCCAGGCTAGCTGGGACTAAAAGGGAGACCTGTTTCAAAAAGACCAAAACAAAACAAAACAAAACAAAACAAAACAAAACAAAACAAAACAAAACAAAACAGCAAAACACTTGCTGCCAAAACTGATGACCTGGTTCCTAGGTACCATATGGTGGAAGAAGAGAACAAACTCCTGAAAGTTGCTCTCTGACCTTCACTGGTATGCTAAAACCCAAGTAAATAAATAAAAAAATAGAATTTAAAACTAAAAAATTATTTGAATTAAGAGAGTGGAGCTTAAAAGCAACATGTATGATTCTAGTCAATAGGCCATTGATAGATTAAATGATACTATCATAAACTTCAGATAAACTCAAAGGTTCAATCCATTGGTACAATGCACCATGTTCTTGAACAAAGTTGCTTCTGAGCAATCATCAACAGCTGACTATACATTAGGCTAATATGGCAAAATGTGATGCATCCAGACAAACTAAAGAGTGTTCATGGCTGGGTGTGGTGGCGCACGCCTTTAATCCCAGCAGGGAGACCCTGTCTCAAAAAGACCAAAAAAAAAAAAAAGTGTTCATTATTTGATCAATTAATACTTTGTGCCTATACCACTGGGGCAAAGCACCATTGGGCAGTTTCTGCTCCACATGTCCCACCCCACTCCCAGCAATACTTTCCTCAACACTCATTCCAAACATTTCTCAATGTCTCAGCTAAAGAACAATGACTACAATGTGCCTTCCCCCCAAATAAACTTTCTAAAAATTCTGCATCTAGCCTCCTGGTACAAAACAGATTACTGTATAGGAAATGTTTTCAACAATCATCACACAAAATCCTGCAGAGCATACTGATAAATCTGTGAGCAAATACATAAAAGGTAATAAAACATGATAGGAGAAGCTGGAAAATCAGGTAACTATTCAAATGATATAATGAATATTAAATCACTCATTGGGCTTAGGAAGCTTTAGCATATGCTAGCATATGATATTTACCAAAGAATCTAATGGTTAATTCAGTCTTCAACCTAATTGACTTTATTTTATCTATGTGATTCAACATAGTTTGCCCCCTCCATGGGGATCCTATGACTTCATTATCCCTTCTTTTCTTCTTGTTATTTATTATTATTATTATTATTATTATTATTATTATTAGTCTTTTTGAGACAGGGTCTCCCTTTAGCCCCAGCTGTCCTGGAACTCACTATGTAGACGAGGGTGGCCTTGAACTCACAGAGATCCACCTGCCTCTGCCTCCCAAGTGCTGGGATTACAGGAGTGCACCACCATACCTGGCCCTATTTGTTTTGTTTTTCTGAGACAGTCTCCCTACAGCCACAGCTGACCTGGAACTCACTATGGAGCCAAGGCTGGCCTTGATCGTGAGCTACCACCTTCTTTCTTCTTCTTTCTTCTCTCTCTTTCCTTCCTTCCCTTCTTTCCCTCCCTCTCCCTTCTTTCTTTCCTTTTCTTCTTTCCTTTCTTTTCTTTCTTTCTTTCCTTTTTCTTTCTTTCTTTCCTTTCTTTTCTTTCTTCTTTCTTTCTTTCTTTCTTTCTCTTTCTTTCTTCCTTTCTTCCTTCCTTTCTCTTTTTCTTTCTTGGTTCTGCCTTTTGTCTCCAAGAGAGGACTACAGGCATATATTATCATGCTTGGTCTTGGTTACTCTTTCCTGATCTTTCTGGCTTTTCTTCTTGACTTTGAGAAACATTTATCTTAAGGCTCAGTCCTTGATCCCCTTCTCTTGACAAGCTCCATTTCTTTGCCTGGGGATCTTGTTTAGTCTTGTGTTTTGGGATTCTTTTTTTTGGTCTTTTCGAGACAGGGTCTCCCTGTAGCCCCAGCTGGCCTGGAACTCAACTCTGTAGACCAGGATGGCCTTTGAACTCACAAAGATGCACCTGCCTCTGCCTCCCAAGTGCTAGGATTAAAGGTGTGCACCACCACGCCCAGGTCTAGTCTTGTTTTTAATTACTACTAAAAACACAAATTTTTATTACTAGGCCAGAACTTTTTCTTAAAGTTTCTATCTCCAGGGCTGGAGAGATGGTCTAGCAGTTAAGAGCACTGACTGCTCTTGCAGAGGACCCAGATTCGATCCCCAGCACCCACATGGCGACTGAGAACTGTCTTTAACTCCAGTTCTAGGGGAATCCAGTGCCCTCTTCTGACCTCCATGGCATTTCATGACACGGGTGCACAAACCTACATGCAGACAGTACATTCATACACATACAAAAATAAATAATTAAAAAAAACCTATCTCCAAATTATTTATTCAGATTTCTACCTGGATGCTTAAGAGATATTTCAATCTACCTTTTGCCCATCTTTCAAGAAATCCTAATGGTCTGACTTCCTACATGTCTCTCTCACCTAACCTTAGGGCCATGCTTCAAGCTGCCACCACCACCCCTCACATGTCTTCTCAGATACCTAGCAGTTCTCCTTATTTCTATGGTAGCTTCCACTCCTACTATTTACCCTCGGCTTAGCAACCTCAGTGGTCCTCCCAAAACAGGTCACATCACATAGCTCCTCTGCTCATCATTCTCTAGTAGTTCCCCAGTTACTCAATAAATTTACCCAGTGGGATATCTGCGCCCCCACCCCTCCTGGCCTACTTACCTTAGACCTCACTTCTCACTGTGCACCCTTCTGCCACTCTCCTTCTGCCTCAACCCATCAGCTTCCACATTTGCCAAATGAATCAGACTCACTTCTACTTCAAGATCTTCTTGCATATTTCCCAGCAATGTTCTTCCCCTAGACTGCTGCATAGCCATCTCTCTCCTACCACTCTGAGGTTTTTGCTCAAATGTAGCCTTGTCAATGAGGACTCTAATAAACATCTAATCAAAACCTGAGTATATTTACAACACTACTACCAAAATAATTTCCTATACTTTCTACTCTGCTGTATGGTTTTCATAGCATAACTAATCTGTTGGACATTTTATATTATTTGTCTACTGTTATTGTTTCCCTCACTAAGAGTAAAATTGGCAACAATAAGGCTCCTTTGTCTCTGCTATATGCCTAGTCTCTAGACAGTACCTACCAGTATGTTTTCAATGAATATTTGATGAATGAACAAAAAGATGAATACATTAGACTGTGGAATATAGCATGCAAGAAGAGAATAAAATTTCTACTTCTGGGCTCTATTACTCAACATGTGGATTATTCAATTCTTTCTGTCTCTATGTTCCTAATGGCACTTTCAGATGTTTCCTATATAGTATTTTTATTATAGTAACAGCAAAGAAATAAGTGTAGCTAGGTAAACTGCCAGTTATCCTTCAGGGTGCTTTAAAATGTCAACTCCACAAAAAATTACCAAGCTCCTAAATCTCTTCACACTCCCCTTTTCTTATTTATGGCCTCCAGAATCCACTTTAAAGTTTAATGAGTGCACATACAGGCACAACCCTTTGCTTATCCCCCTTATAATGGAAATTCTTGGAAGTCAAGAAAATGCTTATTGGCTGGGGGTATTGCTCAGTGGTAGAGTATTTGCCTAGCATGTTCCAGGCCCTATATAGTTTGCAATAATGTCTTATCTAAGATATCCAGTAAGTGAACAACCTCAAGTAAAACTCCTTATCATTTTCTCTGCAACAAAGTGTGAAAAAGAAGGCTAAAGCTATTTCCTGGGAAGATAAGGCTTGGTAAGTTAACCAACTTCACTCTTGATTCTGCTGATTGAATTAACATGAAGGGTATGCTGGATAGCTTTAGTGTCAACTTGACACGCCTGGGTGAGGGCCAGGTCTGTGGGTATTTTCTTGATTGTTCAGTGATGTGGGAGGGCCCAACCCACTGTGGGTGATGCTACTCCTAGGCAGGTTATTTTACATTGTATAAGAAAGCAGGCTGAGCATGGGCCAGGGGAGCAAGCCAGTAAGAAGCTTTGCACCATGGTCTGTGCTTCAACTCCTGCCTCCAGTTCCTGCCCTGGGTTCCTACCTGCAGCTCCTGCAGGGAGATATAAGATAAATAAACCCTTCCTCCCCAGTAGAGGCAGGTGGATCTTTGTAGACCAGGCTGGCCTTGAACTCACATAGTTAGTTCCAGGACAGCTGGGGCTACAGGGAGACCCTGTCTCGAAAAGACCAAAAAAAACAAAACAAAACAAAAAAACAGCCCTTCTTCCCCAAGTTGGTATTGGTCAGTGTTTTGTCACAGCAATTGAAAGCAAACTAGAACAAAGGGCAAAAGTCGTTTCTTTTTCTGGCATACTTAAAAGAAGGGCCCAAGCAAACCTTAGCATTTCCAAAATGCATAAACAGCTACAGGCTTCAAGATTCAAACCACAGTGAAATATAATCAATGACACCAACAACACAAAGGGGGCAGTGGCTGCCTCTTGGGAACCATGTAATTACTTTAAGAGATGAGAGACACCAGATGGGAAAAATGCTGTCGGTAAAGCTCAAAGACCTCCACTGGCAGTAATGCTTAATTGTACAAAAAGTGAATTATACTGAGTTCTTTCTTCATATGTACTTTACATGTGTCTGTAACCAATAACCTGCGACCAATTAAAAACAGTTGTTTTTCTACTTATATGAAGAAAAAAACAAAAACAAAAAAACAGATGTCTAAGCCTAAGAGAGCAAATGCATGTATAGGAAAAGGAAGAGAAAGCCAGCAAGATGGCTCAGCAGGCTGTGGAAATGGAACTTTGTGTGTGGCTTGAAGCGAGAAATTCTAAGATCTGTCCCGGGAGATCTCCAGTAATCTGATATCTCTGTGGGCTTCCAGAGTTATCTGTAGCAGGAAGATTCGGGATGTTACAGTGATTCTTGCTTCGCCCTATCTCTGCAAAGTTCCAGGCCCCTTCCCTTGAGGCACTGAACAGAATGTCACACCTCTAGTTACCTGTTGCACAAACGGGAGTTCTGCAGCCCCCCCCATTAGAACCAAGTTGGCTCACCCCTTCCTTCCGACTGCTCCCAACTTCCTTGCCCAAAGCACTGTAGTCTTGAATATATAGACCTCAGTGACAGAAAATAAACGGAGTTCCTATCCTCCCCGGCTCTCCGAACCTGTGTGTGAGTTCGTTTTACGGGTGATCTCCAGCAGTTTCTCCTCCCCCCTTCTTGCAGGAGCTTGCAGGCAGGAGGCAAGTCCTGGAGCTGAGCCAAGAAGGGAAGGACAGCATGTGGAAGGTGGTCACACATGACTCAAAGACACTGACCCGACACAGGCCCTTGCCAGCAACCCAGAAACCTTAATATGATCTCTGAGATCCACATAGAGGAGAGAACCAACTCCTGCAAACTGTCCTCTGATCTTTACACAGATGCCACACACACGCACACCTGCACACCCTACGGCTGTCTCCAGCCACCTCTTCCCGTGCTGCTGCTGGGGTGGTCACAGTGACTCGGCAGTGAAACGCATGTTTCTCCCTTTCATCCAAGAAAAAGTTTGTCAAATAAGGGAAGCCTTTTAATTTACCAATGAGTTGGGCCACGAGTGGTGGCATACAACTTTAATCCCAACATTTGGGAGGCAGAGGCAGGTGGATCTCTCTGAGTTCAAGGCCAGCCTGGTCTATATAGTATGTTCCAGGCCAGTCAGGGCTACATATCAGACCCTGTCTCAAAAGACAAAACCAAAATGAAACAAACAAACAAAAAATAAGGTCAACACTAGATATATATAGCTTGGTGGTAGAATGCTTGCCTAGCATGGTAGAAAAAGAAAACCAAATCCCTTAAGTATCCTCTGACCTCCATATGTACATAAAGGTACAAACACAAAAAATAAATGTAATTTTGAAAACAGAGTTATTACATATAAAAAGAAATGCCAGGACTGGAGAGAAGGCTCAGCAGTTAAGAGCACTGGCAGCTCTTGCAGAGGACCTGGGTTTGATTCTCAGAATCCACGTGGTGGCTAACTACCATCTGTAACTCCAGTTACATGAGATCCAATGCCCTCTTTTGGTGGCCTCTACAGGCATTGCATGCACATGGTGAGCTTATATATATAGACAAAACATACACATATAATAAAAATCAATAGACAAAATTTTAACAAGATGCCAAGTATTTCTGAAGTTAGTCTGAAAAGAGGCTGAGACCACACACAAGAGAGCAGTTATACCATCACATACACATGCACAGGAGAGCAGTTATACCATCACATACACATGCACAGGAGAGCAGTTATACCATCACATACACATGCACAGGAGAGCAGTTATACCATCACATACCCCAGAGTCTACCCGGCCAGGAAACTGCTTACCCCATACAAGCTGAAGCCTGGATGTGGCGAACTGAAAAGTAACTCTTAAGATGTTTCAATATAGGGATAAAAACTGGGAATGGAATTAAAAATCTGGAGATCTAAGAGACCTGTAGCTCCATTGCACAACATGGCTTCTACGGTCATTTTTTCCATTCTTTTATTTTTATTTTTTATGTGTATGAGTATTATGTCTGCCTGTGTGTAAGTGCACCTGTGTCATGCAGTGCCTACAGAGGACAGGGGAGTATGTCAGATCCCCCAAAATTGGAGTTAGCCACCAGATGGGTGCTGGGATTCGAACCTGAATCTTTTGCAAGAGCAGTCAGTGCTCTTAACTGCTGAGCCATTTCTCCAGCTCATTTTAAAAAAATTCTTATATTTATTTATTATTTGTGTGTGTGTGTGCGTGTGTGTGTGTGTGTGTGTGTGTGTGTGTGTGTAAGCACTCTGTGTGGAGGTCAGAGAACAACCGCCTGAACTCATAGGGGGTTGTTATGGGATCTGGGATCACACTCAAGTCGTTAGGCCTGTGCATAAATACCCCTCTCTACTGAGCTATCTCATCAGGTATTACAGTCATATTTTAACTATCACACAAACAGCTTCCATATAGGAGAATGAAAATAAAGGTACAAAAAAAAAAAAAAAAGGAAAGGTACAAACACAAAAAATAAATGTAATTTTGAAAACAGAGATATTACATATAAAAAGAAATGCCAGGACTGTACCTTTTTTTGTACCTTTATTTCCTCTCTGGGGAAACAGAATGACTTCAATAAATCAGTAGGAAATGTCCAAAACTGCAAATTCATTCGAGGCCAGTTAGGGCTACACAGTGAGACCCTGACCACCCCCCACTCCCCAAAACAGCCACAAAAAGGGGGTTATAGAGATAGCTAAGCAGTTAAGAGCACTTACTGCTCGTACAGAGGAAATGTGTTTGGTTCCCAGCACCTACATCGTGCCTAACACCCTTCCTAATTCCAGTTCCAGGGGATCTGACACCATTTTTTGACCACTGTAGGCACCAGGCACTCATGGGATACACTTACATACATGAAGGCTAAACAGGTATAAATATAAAACAACAACAAAAAAAATCACTTAAACCACACAAACAAAATTGAAAATTCAAAAGTATTAGCTGTTATGAAGTGAAGTAGAAGAAGACTCTTCTTTCTTTTTCCTTCCTTCCCTCCCTCCTTCCTTTCTTTCTTTTGAGACAGGGTCTTCTTGTAGCCCCAGCTGTCCTGGAACTTACTCTGTAGACCAGGCTGGCCTTGAACTCACAGAGATCTACCTGCCTCTGCCTCCCAAGTGCTGGGATTAAAAGCATGCACCACCACGCCTGGCTAAAAGATGGCTCTTAGCAGACATGCGGGTGCTGGGAATGGAACTCAGGTCCACTGCCAGAGCAGTCAGCATGCTTAATCTCTTAATGACTTAATCTCTTAATCACTGAGCCATCTCTCCAGCACCCCCCCCCCCTTTTTCTAAGCCAGGGTCTCCCTTTAGTCCCAGCTGGCCTGGAGCTCGCTATGTAGACCACGGTGGCCTTGAACTCAGAGATTTGCCTGCCTCTGCCTCCCAAGTGCTGGGATTAAAGGTGTGTGCCACCATGCCCGGCCTAAGATGGTTCTTAGACGCCATGTGGGTGCTGGGAATTGAACCTGCGTCCTCTGCAAGAGTAGTCAGTGCTCTTAACCACTAAGCCATCTCTCCAGGCCCTCTTTTGGGGGGGGGGGTGTTTTGTAGACAGGGTTGCCTTGTAGCCCCAGATACACCTGCCTCTGCCTCCCTAGTGCTGGAATTAAAGGTGTACACCAACTATGCCCAGCAAGACTTTTCATTTTTCTAATATTACTTGAAAGCTTGTTTGGAGGTTTAGAAGGTGATCACTACTACTCTATATCTTTGACAGAAGAATTGTTTGCAGCAGCTTGTGCAGCTGTGGAAGGAATACACATGGAACAGTGAGGGAGAAGGGGGCATCAGCTTAGCCAGCCAGACTAGGCAAATAAACCTTGGCAATCAATGGTGTGACAAATGTTGCATCCTTACTTTCTATACTACTGTCTATTTATTTAATTTTTTCATCTATTTATTTATATACAAGGAGACAGTCTCCTGTTAGCCCCAGCTGGCCTGAAACTCACTCTGTAGACCAGGCTGCTCTTGAACTCACAGAGATCCACCTGCCTCTGCCTCCCAAGTGCTAGGATTAATGGTGTGTGCCATTAATTAACCACACCTGGCATAAATTCTATATTTTAAAAGTTAAATTGGCATAATTAAAAAGCTTTGGGGTGTCAGGCATGGCAGCCTTTAATCCCAGCACTGGGGAGGCAGAGGCAGGTGGATCTCTGTGAGTTCAAGGCCAGTCTGGTCTGTGGAGCGAGTCCAGGACAGCTGGGGCTGCAGGGAGCCCCTGTCTCAAAAGGACCCCCCCCAAAAAAAAGAAAGCTTTGGGGCTGAAGTGATGGCTGTGATTAAGAGCATTGGCTGTAACCCGGGTTCAATTCCCAGCATCCAAATGGTAGTTAACAACCATCCATGACTCCAGTTCCAGGGGATCCAATGCCCTCTTCGGCTCATCATTGCAGGGATTGATTGCATGACACAGGTACACTTAATACACACGCAGGCTTTACGCTCAAACACATAAAATAAAAATAATAAAATAATAGAGTCTCTCTCTTGACTTCCTGTGCTCATTGGAGATGTGAACCTCTGCTTTCTGCTCCAGTCCCAGCCCCCATGCCTCCTGCCATAATGGACTCTAATTCCCTGGAACCATCCATCGAAATCCTTGAATCTATATTTTGGAGTATCTTTTCAAGACAATATTCTTTTTTTTTAATTTTTAAAATTTATTTCGTATGTGTATGAATGTACTACTGTCTGCATGCAGGTTTGGGCACCCGTGTCGTGCAATGCTGCAGAGGTCAGAAGAGGGTGTCGGATTCCCCTGGAACTGGAGTTCTCCTGGAATTGGAGTTTCAGACGGTTCTCGGCCGCCATGTGGGTGCTGGGGATCGAACCCGGGTCTTCTGAAAGAGCAGTCGGTGCTCTTAACCGCTAGGCCATCTCTCCAGCCCCTCAAGACAATATTCTTAATATTTTATTCAGTGTCCCTTCTAATTCATTTCTGTCTTTTCAATTTCAGAAATATCAAGTGTTACATGAAATAAAACTAATCCACTTAAAAAATATTAAAAAAAATAAAAGCATTTCAAGCTTAGGTTTTTTTCTTAGCTTATCAATCTAGGATCTGTGGCACAGGAATCTTGAGCCAGCACAACCCTCAACATAACAGACTGCTCTTGTCCTATCTGGTTGTGTTTCACAGGGAAGCTGCTTTCCTGTGGTTCTAATTTCTAGAAGGAGCTCCTTTATAAAATCTATTTAGTAACTAGACCACAGCAAGCGGACACCCCTGCCCCCGCCACCCAAGGTTTTAAAAGGTAGAAGTTTGGTAATAATATTAAATTCAGCCACAGGCAAAGCCGAAAACTTCTCAACTCTGAGCATTAGGCACATTCTGTGTCATACACTTGGCACAGTCCTCTATTATTTTTCCAATGGCAATTTTCGAACTTCATGCCACATATCACCTGGAGCAGATGGGTATATTGAGCTGTCATCAGAATAAAAACCAAAACCAAACATTTTTAAGGCAGTAGGTAACTCTAAGGAGGTGAAAGTTCTGTTATAAAAATAAAGTTTTTGTTTTGTTTTTTGTTTACTATTTTTTTAAGGGATTCACAATATAAGAGCACAGTTATTTTCAGACCACATTGACGTTGTTCAGTTTGTCATACAATTATGTAATTGGTGCTAGCATCCACAGATGAGGAATACCATTCATCGTTTTTTCTTGAACTGTGTTACTTCACTCAGCATGATGTCTTCTAGATCCAGCCATTTACTTGCAAAGTTCGTGATGTCATCTTTCTTTACTGCTGCATAGAACTCCATTGTGTAGATGTACCACATTTCCTCTATCCGCTCATCAGTCGAGGGACACTTGGGTTGGTTCCAGCTCCTTGCTATTGTGAAGAGAGCTGAAATAAACATGGCTGTGCATGTATCTCTGGGGTAAGATGAGTCTTGAGGGTACATGTCCAGGAGTGGTACGGCTGGGTGAGGTGGCAAGTTCATTCCAAGTCTTCCAAGGGTTCTCCACACTGCTTTCCATAGTGGCTGTACCAGTTTATATTCCCACCAGCAGTGGATAAATGTTCCCCTTTCCCCACAACCTCTCCAGCACTTGGTATCATTTGTTTTCTTGATGCTAGACAGTCTTATTGGGGTAAGATGATATCTTAAAATGATTTTATTTTGCATTTCCTTAATTATTAGCGATGTTGAACACTTCTTAAGATGTTTCTCAGCCATCTCTAATTCCTCACTTGTGAAGTCTCTCTCAGGTCTTTGCTCCATCTTTTGAGTGGGTCATTTGTTTTCTTTCTTCTTTGATTTTTGAGTACTTTATATATTCTGGAAATCAATGCTTTGTCAGATGTATCTGCGGTGAAGGTTTCCTCCCACTGTGGGTTTTCTCTTCACTTCCTTGATTGTTTCTTTTGATGTACAGAAGCTTTTGAGTTTAATGAGGTGCCATTTGTCAATTGTTGACCTTAATTCTTACTCAGCTGCTGTCTGATTTAGGAAGTCTTTTCCTATGCCTATGTCCTGTAGTCTGCTGCCAAAATTTTCTTCTATTGCCTTCAGAGTTTGGGGTTTCATGCTGAGGTCTTTAATCCATCTGGAGTTGACTTTTGTACAGGGTGAGAGCTAGGGGTTTAATTTCATTCTTCTACAAGTGGTGATCCAGTTTTGCCAACACCACTTGCTGAAGATGCTGTCTTTTCTCCATTGTGTCTTCTTGGCCCCCTTGTCAAATATGAGATGGCTGAAATTGTATGTGCTCAAGTTTGGATCTTCGGTTTTGTTCCATTGGTCAACAGGTCTGTTTTTGTGCCAGTACCAGGCTGTTTTTATGACTATAGCCCTGTAGTATAGTTTGAAGTCTGGTATAGAGATCCCCCCTGTGTAGCTCTTTTCACTCAGGGTTGTTTTGGCTATTCGGGGTCTTTTGTTTTTCCAAATGAATTTAAGGACTTTTTTTTCCAAGCCTGTGAAGAAACTCTTGGGGATTTTGATTGGGATTG
>VZQC01008741.1:949847-975212 GCA_009823505.1 Rhizomys pruinosus | reverse complement strand
TTTTTTTTTTTCTGCAGAGGTTTATTGTTTGGGCAGAGGTTAACTGTTTTAGTCAGGTCTTTAATCCAGTCTTTTTGTCATTGCTGTTCCCTCCCATTTGTATTTCTCCAAAAATATGCCTATGTATATGCAACATGTATACCAAAATTATGACCTTTAAAAATAAACTGTATGGTAATTCTAAAATATGTTTAAGAGCTCACATTTTTCCCTTTAATTTTATATTACTCTAATATATGAATACATAACCTCACACATATACCACAATTACAAAGTCTGAAATTAAGTGGTCGGTTAAAAAAAAGAAAAAGACACAATCATCTAAGTTCAGGAGCTCACTTACTATTACAAAAACATAAGCAATGTGAATAACTAAGGCAATATGCCTCCCCCAAAGATCATCAGTCCTTTAGTAAATGTCTCTAATGAGAACAACTTAAGGGACACTCAAACGCATAATTAAAAGAATGATTAAAAGCATATTCAACGTGTTCAAAGAATTCAAGGAAGAATAAAGAACTGAATGAACTTTAAAGAGGAAAGGAATCAACTCTTTTTTAATTATTTATTTTATTTTTTTTTATTTTTATTTTATTTTATTTTATTTATTTCGGTATGTATATCAATATACTGTCTGCATGCAGGTTTGTGCACCCGTGTCGTGCAATGCCGCGGAGGTCAGAAGAGGGTCTCGGATTCCCCTGGAACTGGAGTTCTCCTGGAACTGGAGTTTCAGACGGCTCTCGGCCGCCATGTGGGTGCTGGGGATCGAACCCGGGTCCTCTGTAAGAGCGGTCGGCGCTCTTAACCGCTAGGCCATCTCTCCAGCCCAGGTTTGATCTTTTCATAGTGTCCCACAGGTCCTGGTTGTTCCACTTTTGTTTATTTTTAAATTTTTCATACTCTTTACTTGAGGTTTTTAGTTGTTCTGTGTTATCTTCCAGGTCTGATATTCTTTGTTCTGCTTCCTCCATTCTACTTCTGAGGCTTTTTCCATTCCTTTCTTCTTGATTGGATGAGTGTTTGATTTCCTTTTTCATTTCCTCTTCTGATTTCTTTAGTATTTCCACTTCCTTTTGGAGCTTCTCAATCTCTTCCTGTAGCTCTTTGCTTTGCTGGCAGGTTTCCTTATCTTTTTCATCATGGGATCTTTTCAGTGTTTCCACTTCCAGAGTTTGTCATTCTCTCTCTCTAGGTCCTTCTTGAGTTTTTCATTCTCTTTTCTTAATTCTCTGACTTACTCTTTATAGTCTTGGACTTCTTTATGTATACTCAAAATTGTACTTCTAATATCTGTGTCCTGGGCCATCCCCGGGGGATCCCACTGCAGGAATCTTCCACAGGGTTAGTAGAGCTTGGTATGGAATTATCCTGCACCTTTCCCACGTTGTCTCTTCTTTGTGTCCCTAGCATGTGGGTTTCTCTTTGCCTGTATTCCAATGCGAATCCCAAATGCCTCTTCACTGTGTTGAAGGCTTGCTTTGCTTGCCTCCTTCAGATGCCTTTGTTGTTTGTTTGATTTGTTTTTCTCCTTTTCTCCTTGCTTATGGAGTGTTGACCTGTCTAAGCTTTAGGCTTTCTTTTGAAGTCTAACTCACTATTCCCTTTCTGTTCTGAAGGTTCTCCAAAGAATCCACTTGGACACTTCTTTGGCAATCCCAGTTGGGGGGGAGAGGGGGGATTGCAGGCACCTGTGCTTCAGGTGTCCCGGGAAATCCCGGATCTCAAGTCTCACACAGGCCCACCTTTTATACCAGCTGGGAGGACATCTCCCCCCCCCCCAAAAGCCACACAAGCCAATCGAGCCAAAGATGAATGGATCAAACCAAACAATCCTCCTGGCTGAAGCACCCAGCTTTAGGTGCTTCAGGTGGTACCAGGAAATCCCCCTTGTTGTTTTATTTTATTTTATTTTTTTAATAAAAATAAGGTTTAAAAGCACAAATGGCTTAGAACCAAATTTATAGAAAATCACAGGCTTTTCTCAGAATATTTCTAGAGCAAGTATACAAATTATTTGATGGGCTGGAGAGATGGCCTAGCAGTTAAGAGCGCCAACTGCTCTTGCAGAGGACCCAGGTTTGATCCCCAGCACCCACATGGCGGCTGAGAACCGTCTTTGACTCCAGTCCCAGGGGAATCCGACAACCTCTTCTGACCCCTGCGCATTGTACAACATGGGTGCACAGACCTACCTGCAGACAGTACACTTATACACATAAAAAATAAATAAAATAAAATAAAAAAGAAATTATTTGATGTCTATGGTTATGAAACTTCAGGAAACACACCTGTCTATCAAGAGAGAAGGCCTCGTCTAGTTAACATCACCAAGGAGGCCAACAAAAGGAAAGGTCCTAACCAATCATAATAAAATAATAAGTAGGATGTACTGGCGGTTAAGGAAGAGCATGTAATAGAGTAAAAAATTCTCATATGAAACAGAGATGATTAAGGTCTAAAGAAAGGTTCTTACAAGCTGGGCATGATGGCATAAGCCTATAATCTCACTAATCTGGAGGCTGAGGCAGGAGGATTGAGAGCGCCAAGCAAGCCTGGGCCATAGAGTGAAGCCCAATTTGAATGAACTAGCCTTAACCTCCCAAAAAAAGAGTGAATAAAAGTGAGAAAGCTTCTGGGGCTAGAGAGATGGCTTACCAAGTAAAGCTACTCGCGCCCACGCCTGAAGACTGAGTAGTAAAGCTATTTGCTCCCACGACTGAAGACCCGAGTTTAATCCTTGGGGCCCACGTGGTGGAAAGAGAACTGACTCCAGAAAGTTGTGCTCTGACCTCCACATGCCTCACACCACGTCCAGACACATACACATAACACACACAAAAAAATAAATGTTAAGTTGGATGTGGTGGTGCATGGCTTTAACCCCAATAGATGGATTCTCTGTGAGAGTGAGGCCAAGCCTGATCTGCATAGTGAGTTCTAGGCCAGCTGGGGCTACAAGGAGACCCTATCTCAAAAATGACTAACCAACCAACCAACCAACCAACCAACCATCCATGATTCCAGTTCAAAGGGAATCTAACATCTTCTGACTTCCGTGAGCAATGCATGACACGGGTGCACTTACACACATACAGGCAATCCATTCATACACATAAGAAAATGAAAATAAATAAAATTTAAAAATAATTCCTTTTGTTACTTATCTGATGAACTGCTTATGTTTTTTCTGTTGTTGTTGTTTTGTTTTTGAGACAGTGTCTCCCTATAGCCCCAGATAAACTGCTTATGTTAAAAAAAAAAAAAGTATATTTGTTGCCAGGCACAGAGGCACATGCCTTTAATCCCAGCACTAAGGAGACAGAGGGAGGCGGATGTCTGTGAGTTCAAGGCCAGCCTGTTCTACACATCAAGTTCTAGGCCAGCTGGGGCTACAGGAAGACCCTGTCTCAAAAAAGACCAAGAAAAAATAAAGATATATGTTTGTTGAGATAAATTTTTCCTCTCAAGGTAGTGCATGTCACAGGACAAGACAGCTGACCATAGTGTTGGGTTCATGTTGGGGTCATACGCACCTGCTTCTGGATCTGCAGGAATTCTCCACATGTACAGGTTGAAATCATCAGAGCCAGAAAGGATATACTGTTGGTACAAAAAAAAGACATGTTACATATTATGTTATAATTGGACAGAAAATTATCCAATTATACATATAAAACTTATCATATAGTAATAAATATATCTTTAAATCATTCTTTTTGGGGGGGGGTCTTTTTGAGACAGGGCCTCCTTTTTAGTCCCAGCTGGCCTAGAGCTCGCTATGTAGACCAGGCTGACCTTGAACTCACAGAGATCCACCTCCCTCTGTCTCCTTAGTGCTGGGATTAAAGGCTGTGCCACCACGGCAAAAATCATTCTTTTACAGAGAGAAACAACAAACAAAACCAGAGCCAGGTAGCTTACTGGGTAAAAGCACTTGCTGTGCAAGCTTCATGACTTGAGTTTGATTTCTAGATCCCTCTGTGGAAGGGAACCAGTTCCTAAAAACAGTTGCCCTTTGGGGTTGGAAAGATGTCTCAGATGTTAAGAGCACTGACTGCTCTTGCAGAGGACCCAGGTTTGATTCCCAGCGCCCACATGGCGGTTAACAATCCTTAACTCCAGTTCTAGGGGAATCTGACGCCCTCTTCTGTCCTCCACAGCACTGCATGACATGGGTATACTCACATACATGCAAGCAATACACTAATACACATAAAAAGAAATACTAGTCAAACCCAGTGTGGTGGTACATAAGCAGATCTCTGAGACTGAGGCAAACCTTATCTACATAGTGGGTTCTAGGCCAGCTGGGGCTACACAGAAATGGTGTTTTCTTTTTTTACAGGGTCTTGCTGTAGCCCCAGCTGTCCTGGAATTCACTCTATAGACCAGGCTGGCCTTGTACTCACAAAGATCCGCCTGCCTCTGCCTCCCAAGTGCTAGGATTAAAGGCATGCACCACCATGCCCAGCTTTTTTTTTTTTAAACAACAAAAAAAAGGGTGCCCTCAGATTTGTGCACCCGTGTCGTGCAATGCCATGGAGGTCAGAAGAGGGCATCGGGTTCCCCTGGAACTGGAGTTAAAGACGGTTTTCAGCCGCCATGTGGGTGCTAGGGATCGAACCCGGGTCCTCCACAAGAACAGTCGGTGCTCTTAAACGCTAGGCCATCTCTCCAGCCCATAAATAAATTTTTAAAAAAGTAAAGATTTAAAAAAAAAAAAAATAAAAAATGTATTTATTTACATGTGTCT
The DNA here is from genome assembly GCA_009823505.1 of Rhizomys pruinosus. Lineage (NCBI taxonomy): Eukaryota > Metazoa > Chordata > Mammalia > Rodentia > Spalacidae > Rhizomys > Rhizomys pruinosus. Next base: position 970,456 of record VZQC01008741.1, on the reverse strand, counting down.
ATGTGTATGTGTGCATGGCACCTGTATACATACACACATGCTATAAAAGGGTGTCAGATCTCTCTGAGCTTGTGGGATGCTTGGGCTGTTAAATGACTGTTGGGATTCAAACTCTGGTCCTCATGATTGTATAATAAATGCTCTTAACTGCTATCACTCTAGCCCGAACTGCGTATTAAATTTTTAAAAGGCGGATCTTTGTGAGTTCAAGGCCAGCCAGGTCTACATAGTGAGTTCCAAGACAGCCAGGGCTACAGGGAGACCCTGTCCTGAAAAGATAAAAAAATAAAAATTTTTAAAGATGTTTGCTTATTTTATTTTATTTTTATTTTATTTATTTTGTGTGTGTGTGTGTGTGTGTGTGTGTGTGTGTGTGTATGTGTGTGTGTGTTGAGAGAGAAAAAGAGAAAGAGAAAAAGACCACAAAAGCCATGGCACTCATATAGAAGTCAAAGGAGAACTTGTGTAAGTTGATTCTTTCCTTCTACCATGTGGATCCTGGGGGTTGAACTCAGGTTGACAGGCTTTGCAGCAAGTGCCTTTACCTGCTGAGCCAATTTACCAACCCCCAAACTATACATTAAAAAAAATTTTTTTTATTAATTTTTATTTATTTCTGTATGTGTATGAGTGTACTGTCTGCATGCAAGTTTGTGCACCCGTGTCGTGCAATGCCGCGGAGGTCAGAAGAGGGTCTCAGATTCCCCTGGAACTGGAGTTCTCCTGGAATTGGAGTTTCAGACGGTTCTCAGCCGCCATGTGGGTGCTGGGGATCGAACCTGGGTCCTCTGTAAGAGCGGTCGGCACTCTTAACCGCTAGGCCATCTCTCCAGCCCAAACTATACATTTTTAAGCTAAAATTTTTTGTGGTGCTGGGGGTTGAATCCAGCACACATCTTAAAACAACTGTGTCACTGAATTACACTTCAGCCCTGAACTGTACTTTTATTTAGGGAATAGGGTGGCAGGGGAGGCTGAGATTAAGTCTTGCTAACCCCTGGCTGGCCTTGAATTCGTAATTTTCCTGCCTTACCTTTCTGAGTATTGAGATTGTAAGCATGTATCTCTTTTTTAAAATTTTATTTATTTATTTATTTATTTATTTATTTATTTATTTATTTATTTAGACAGGGTCTCCCAGTAGCCCTGACTAGTCTGGAACTTGCTATAGCTAGCTTCGAACTCACAGAAATCTGCCTGCCTCTGCTTCCCAAGTTCTGAGATTAAAGGTATACACAATCATGCCTGGAAATTTTACATTTTTAAATGGTAAATGTTATGCATTATTTTATGCCACAATAAAAAATTTAAACTAGTCAACTTCCTGGAGCTCTTTAGTGTGAAATCAAGCATCCTGAACATGCCTGCTGCCAGATGACATCTTTGAGTAGGAAGCCACTGTTATCCCAACCACAACTTAGTGCCAAGGGCATAAGCAAGGTTTTTTATGTGGAAGTTTCAAATTGCTTATCTGAAAAGGGGTATTATTGCTAGATTTATTGTAACTTAGACAAACATATTGTCTAACAGCAACCAATAACAATTTGGGAAGCTCATTTATTTCCAAATATTGACAAAACTATTTTACTATAACTTGAGATCAAGATTACTTCCAACATTTTGGCGTCATCTGCTCATTTTTCCCCTAAAAAAAAAGAAAGGCTTGGGGCTGGAGAGATGGCTCAGGGGTTAAGAGGAGTGACTGCTCTCACAGAGGACCCAGGTTCAATTCCCAGCACCCACATGGTAGCTAACAACCATCCGTAACTCCAGTTCCAGGGAGCTGATGTCATCTGACTTCCACAAGCATTTCACGACACGGGTGCACTTACACACATGCAGGCAATACACTCATACACATAAAATAATAAAAATATTTAAAAAAAATAATAAGGGGCTAGAGAGATGGCCTGGCAGTAAGAGTGCTGACTGCTCTTGCAGAGGACCCGGGTTCAATCCCCAGCACCCACATGGTGGCTGAGAACTGTCTTTAACTCCAGTTTCAGGGGAATCCAACACCCTCTTCTGACCTCCGAGGCATTGCATGACACAGGTGCACAAACCTATATGCAGACAGTACATTCATACACATAAAAAGTAAATTAAATTAAAAAATAAGAAAGGCTTACAGTTTTCTAAAGGAAACTTCTAACTTGAAAAGGGCATTCTGGGGGCTGGAGAGATAGCCTAGCGGTTAAGAGCACCGACTGCTCTTGCAGAGGACCCGGGTTCAATCCCCAGCACCCACATGGCGGTTAAGAACTGTCTGTAACTCCAATTCCAGGAGAACTCCAGTTCCAAGGGAATCCGAGACCCTCTTCTGACCTCCGGGACATTGCATGACACGGGTGCACAAACCTACATGTAGACAGTACATTCATACACATACAAAAATAAAATTAAATTTAAAAAAAAGGGGGCATTCTGAAATTCTAAAACCAGCAAGGCCAAACACACACACCACCTCTTATCAACTGCATACCAAATACTTTACAACCATTTCAAAACCAATGTCAGGGTTGGAGATGTAGCTCAGTGGTGGAGTCCCTGAACTGTAGGTGAGAGACTCTCGGTTTAATGCCCAGTATGTCCCCAAACCCCCAAATCCATTTACAAGCATTCAAAACACTTGTAGGAGCATGAGCAAAGTAGCAAAGGTAGGGAAGTTTAAAGATGAAGCAGTACTATCTGTGAGGGAGAGACCACAGTGGAAAACACTGGACTGATTTCGTACCTGCAAAATGAGATAACCACATTAGCTGATCCTTGAGAAGGATTGATGGAATCCAGATCACCTGAAAGTCCCTAAGCTAGCTACTGCCCAAGTGGCTTGACAAATAATTCCATAAATTCACTATGACTAAGAAACTCAAAGGTAACCATCATTACACTTCAATTAGAAAGGTTCCCTTTAAGTTATGAGACTATTTTGTTGAAGTTAGAAAGTTGGAATTTTCTTCTCACAGCCTGTTTCACAAAGATTAGGAGAAAAGAGATTTACTCACTACACACTAACCCAAAGTTGTTTTGTTGATTTTTTTTTTTCTATGCCAGTACTTTGTTGCTTACAGAGGCATTTTCTTTTTCAATGTGTATGAGTGTACTGTCTGCATGTAGGTTGGTGCACCTGTGTGGTGCAATGCTGTGGAGGTTAGAAGAGGGTGTTGGATTCCCCTGGAACTGGAGTTAAAGATGGTTCTTAGCCGCCATGTGGGTGCTGAGACTCGAACCCGGGTCTTCTGCAAGAGCAGTCAGTGCTCTTAACCGCTGAGCTATCTCTCCAGCCCCGCTTACAAAGGCATGTGAGGTAATATCTGATCTCCCAAGGAGCTTCTATCAAGTGGAAAATATAAAACATGTAGGTAAGCACATAACAACACTCCATGAAGTGAAATTGCCAGGTGTCATTATGAGAAACAAGGGGACTGGTGATACACTGATGAGTAATGTGAGTGCAGAATCAACTTCAGAGAAAGATATTCTATGGGTTCAATGGGAACCATGGCCTAGCGCCCCCCCCCCATTGGTCTTTTTGAGACAGGGTCTCCCTTTAGTCCCAGCTGGCCTGGAGCTTACTATGTAGACCAGGCTGGCCTTGAACTCACAGAGATCTGCCTGCTTCTGCCTCCCGAGTGCTGGGATTAAAGGTGTTCACCACCACGCCCAGTCTAATGTGGGTGCTGGGAATGAGCCCGGTCCTCTGCAAAAGCAGTCAGTGCTCTTAACTGCTGAGCCAACTCTCCAGCCCCCTAGCTCCCTTTTTGACACCTGCTTGTACCCTGCTTGAGTCTTCCTTCTTTGTGCTTTGTCTGGTCTCCAACTTTTGAGAATCCAAATCTCTTTGCTTAAAGCCTATCTGCAGACTGCTCCAAGGAATGAGTGTTAATAGGAGCAGCCCAGCTTCCTTTTCCTCAGAGAGAAGCCTGATATGCCTGTGCCCCCTCAGGGCAAAACTCAAATTGCCCACAGCCATAGGTGGAGGCTCATTAAGTCTTTTTTTTTTTATTAAGTCTTATTAATATTAACACAAAGGGAAATGACCCAGAACTCAAAAAGAATTATCCACTAACTACAGAAATATATATATCTATATATATGAAATATAACTTATACTCAACATCTCATTTCATGCTGTTTAATAGATTTCCTGCTACCTCCCACAACCTCTCCCCAACCTCCACAAACTAATTGAACAAAAAATACATATTAAAAAAGAGTAGGGGGGCTGGAGAGATGGCCTAGCGGTTAAGAGCGCCGACCGCTCTTACAGAGGACCCGGGTTCGATCCCCAGCACCCACATGGCGGCCGAGAACCGTCTGAAACTCCAATTCCAGGAGAACTCCAGTTCCAGGGGAATCAGACACCCTCTTCTGACCTCCGCGGCATTGCACGACACGGGTGCACAGACTTGCATGCAGACAGTACATTCATACACATACAGATATAAATTTAAAAAAAAAAAGATTCTATAAAAAAGAGTAGGGCATGACTGGGCTTATCAGAGGTCTTACCTTACTACAAAAGTACCTTCCTACTTATTTGGTATTCACTAGTAAAGAGCCCTGGAAATTAAAGGTGGTATCCAGATAGAATGCTGACTCAGAAGGCTGCCTTAGAAGGAAGACAACACTCCCAGAGTTAAGCCTGTTTGACTTAATATGACAGCTCTTGAAATATGTAGAAAATGCTTAGAATTCCCAGGTATCCCTTTTGGGGATAAGGCAAGTTCTGTTACCTCTTTCTCTTAAAACTTTTCTTCCACCTACCACAAGAGAATTGCTCAGGACAATCTGCAAGGAGGGGGTCTTGGCCCACTGACATCTAGTCAGTCTGTTTAAGTATTCACACACATTGGAATCACAAAATGCCGTAAGGAATTCATTTATGGCATTTAGTGGTTGTCTGCTGGATTCCTGCCAGCATTAAAAGTTGGCTGCCTGGGACATTGCTGACTGTGAGAGCCCAAAATAAAAATGAGTTCATTCTTTTATACTTTAAACAAATGTTTCCTGAATGTCTACTATGTGTTAGGCACTGTTCCAGGGAAAGGAATATAGAACTAGCCAAAAGACCCTATGCCCTGCCTCATGAAACTAGCATTTTATTGACTGGGAGAAAATTAAACGCACACATCTAATATGGGTAAAGAGGACAAAGTTAGCAATACGAGATCCGCTGTGATGTTTCTAGTGGTGGTAAATGCTAAAGAGAAAACTAATCAACAAGTTAGTATATCTAGGGAGTTGTGGGGTAGTTTCCGTTTTACATAGAGTGGTCACAGAAGGTCTCTGATAAAACAGCATTTTGAGTAGAGCCCTAAAGGAAATGAGGGAGCAAATAATATATCTATGTAGAGGAGCAACCCAGAGGGGCACAGAATTTTTTAAAATATAAATTTTTTTAAATATATAAAAGGACTTTTTAAAAATATAATATAGCAAGCTAGGGCCCCATGCATGCTGTGTGGGCACTCTACCCTAAATCCCAAACCTTCTTTAAACTTTTGTTTTTTTTTTTTGAGACAAGGTTTTACTAACTTCCCAGGCTGGCCTTGAAATTGTGATCACAGGCCTTTGTCATCACACCTGCCTTCATGTGTCTTTTACAACTATGCAAATGTAAAGATTATTTCAAGTGGGCTCAATGTAGAGATACATTTGACATCAGAGCAGGTGGGATTTCCTTTACTAAAGCTCTGTTGGAATGAATGGTCACTGACTCCTGGGTTTAGGGTAGTTGAAGCCTCAACTGAGTGAGAACTGCCATGGTTAGTGCTCAAATGGAGCAACAGGGTCCTGGAGCCCCCACAGGCTTACAATACTTCTGCTGTGGGTCACAAAGAAACAAAGACAAAAGAGCTCCAATGCCAATCATTACCAAATGAAGGCTACAGTATACAACTACATTAAAATCCATAAAATAATTATTTGAATTAAACTGTAAAATTAAACTTCACCTTAAATAGTGATAATTAAGGTACAGATTTCTTTCTCTTGGCATCTCTTATCACTGACATTACAAGCGTGCACCATCATGCCCCCCCCCTTTTTTTAACATGGATGCTAGGGGTCAAACTCAGCCCCTGTGCTTTCAAGGCAAGCACATTACTAATTGAGCTATCTCCCCAGATATTCTCCCATATCCTGTTTCTAGTTTTTGTTTGTTTTTTGATACACAGTAGCTTACCTCTGCCTCCCAAGTACTAGGGTTAAAGGTATGCATCACCAAACCAGGCTCTCCCATACCTTGATACCTAATTTCAGTTTATATATTTGTTTTTGTTTTTGTCTTTTTGAGATAAAGTCTCCCTGTAGCCCCAGCTGGCCTGGGACTCAGAGATTTACCTGCCTCTGCCTCCTGGTATTAAAGTTGTGTACCACCATGGCCAGCCCAGAATTTACCTTTTCTAAGATCTTATTTAAACCTTTATCTGAAAAACTAAAAAAAAAAGTCTCCTATGAATCTTTATCTTATAGACTGAATAGAACAAGGAGACTCCAAAGAAAGAGGAAGAATATTATTATCTATGAAATTATGTCCCCATTTCCTCAAATCTCTGAGCTGAGGGGAAGGAAGGTAATCCATATACTATATATATAATCTAGACCAGAGGAGACATAATTTCAGTTTGTCTTTTGTGCAAGAAGGGTAGTAATGATGCAAAAATGAGTATGGGTTGTATGGTCCAAATTATCCATAATCTTTTCCAACTGACACCAAAGGCTAATAGCTGGGCACACTATGACCCACCTCACTGTTCATGCAGGACATAGTAAGAGTTACTGTGATCACTCTCAGTATGAGAGATTAACATGATCAAGCATAGGGAGATCAGCAATTGCTCCTTAATAGATTTCAAGAAAGAATACATCATAAACAATACCAGAAACAGCACTGAAAACAAGATTACCACACTGGCACTGTCATAGGCTTGTTTGCCCTGATGATCTGCCTCAACCCATTAACCTTTATGGAAAATGGCGACTCAGGCAACACTTCACTGTCCAGCACTGTTCCAACACCCCACATTGTCTCCAAGAACTCATGCCCTCTTCTTCATTTCTTAAATAATGCATGTTGTCGCCGAGTGTGGTGACACACATCTTTAATCCTAGCACTTGGCAGGCGGATCTCTGTGAGTTCAAGGCCAGCCTGGTCTATAGAGTGAGTTCCAGGCCAGCTGGGGCTACAAGGAGACCCTGTCTCAAAAAGACCCCCCGAAAAAAAAAGAAAAAAAAAAAAAAGTATGTTGTCCAGAAAGTTTCTTTTGATTTGTAAGGTGTGTTAGCAAAATGCTGAGTATCCAGAGACATTCACAGAATTATGTACAAAAAGTGCTTATTAAATAGAGCCTTCTGGGGCTGGAGAGATGGCTCAGTGATTAAGAGCACCAAATGCTCTTGCAGAGGACCCAGGTTCGATTCCCAGCACCCACATGGTGGCTAAGAACCGTCTTTAACTCCAGTTCCAGGAGAATCTGACACCCTCCTCTGACTTCTGCAGTATTGCACAACACGGGTGCACCAACCTACATGCAGACAGTACACTCATACAAAAAATAAAAAATAAAATAAAAATAATAAATAAATAAATGTAAAAAAAATAGAGCCTTCCTGGAAAAAAAAATTAATAAGCACCATCATCAAACAAAGCACTATTCTATTCCTCTCTAACAGTTTACTTAAACCTTAATGGTTAAACAAATCAAAGGAAGTACCAACTGGAGTATAAATAAATTCCTGACATTTATAAGTTTTGTATAGTTTTAGGAATAAGGATAAGCCAGCCATAGTGGTGCACATCTTTAATCCCAGCACTTGAGAGGCAGAGGCAGGTGGCTCTATGTGAGATTGAGCCAGCATGGTCTATATAGTTCCAGGCCAGTTGGGGCTATGGGGAAAGCTTATCTCAAAACAAAACAAACAACAAAAAGAAATTAGCATAAAAATGTCCTCCTACTTATTGAATTAAAAGAGACAAACCATTCACCAGACATGTTCTAAGAATAACTCAGAATGTCTCAACAGGCCCTCTGATAAAAGAAAAATCTCTTGCTGTGTTCCTGACAGATATGTAGTTGGATGGGTGGGTACAAATAACACACACATAAATGGGGGAGGGGGGGCAGTGTGCATTTGCATACCACTTGATATTCCCAAACATCACGGAAGGAAACATATCAGTTACTATTCATTGAATGCTGATCAACTTAAGAATTCTCTCCAAAAGCTCCTTCCATACTAATTGATTAATTATTCCCTAGTAAATGGCATGTCTGTCTAATTAACTGTATTGACTACGACAGGAAAACCAGGTGGCTCTGTGGCCTGGATCAGTAATAGAGAGAAACAACTATTTTATATTTAAATTAAACACCATTCTTTAGTTCCCCCTGACCTTCTGTTAGAAGGGAAAAAGTATGATGGCACCACTTTGTTACAGATTGTTTCTAGACAAAGGTTTCCCAGGAGTAGAAAATATACCTTTGCTTGTATCATTCATTTATAGCAGTACCTAGCACAAACATTATCCAAAGCAACAGAGCAAATTTTCTCTGGAAATGGGTAAAGCCAGAGATTTAATCTGTGGTAAGATGAACAGAACTGCATTGGCTCTGAATGCAAACATACACACATGCACACCCATAAAGTTAATGCTATTTTTACATGTGATGTTACATTGTTCTTGCTGGTTTGGATCACTTGCCATTTAAGCTCCTGGAATTCTTTGGTTTATTAAATAGCCAAGCTTTATGGGCACTGAATAGGGGAAAAAAAATCTATTAATATAGAAATATTCCATAATGGCTGCCAATAATATTCAAATAATCAGCAGGAAAGAAATTTTAAAATTACTCTAAATCAACAACAGCTACTATTACCAAATAGCCTGCCTCACTTGAAGATTAATATTTGTAGAAACTCATTTTGGAAATCTGGGCTTGGGTTGAAGAACCGAAAAGAATCAGTACCCAGTCTCCTTTTCACAGGCCTCAGTTATGGAAGGCAGGGACTAGGATGTGGAGAGATGGAACTTCAATCCATCTGTGAGTACTTATACTCATTATTCAAGCAAAGGAATATTATTTCCTTTTTCCTCCAAAGCTTAAGGAAACATGAAGAAGTCCTATCTCTAAGAAGGTTGGGCAGGTAGAACAAGAGAAATACTACTTGTCCTGCTTCATGGATGTCTACTGAGGTTTCCTATCAGGCTCATACTCCTAGCCAGGAGCTATGTATTAAAGGAGAACTGAGCTGGGTGTGGTGGTGCATGCCTTTAATCCTAGCACTCGGGAGGCAGAGGCAGGCGGATCTTTGTGAGTTCAAGGCCAGCCTGGTCTACAGAGCGAGTTCCAGGACAGCTGGGGCTACAGGGAGACCCTGTCTCGAAAAGACAATAAATAAATAAATAAATAAATAAATAAATAAATAAATAAATAAGAACTGTAGCCGGGCGTGCGAATAAATAAATAAATAAATAAATAAATAAATAAATAAATAAATAAAGGAGAACTGTAGCCGGGCGTGGTGGCGCACGCCTTTAATCCTAGCGCTTGGGAGGCAGAGGCAGGCGGATCTCTGAGTTCAAGGCCAGTCTGGTCTACAGAGTGAGCTCCAGGCTAGCTGGGACTAAAGGGGGACCCTGTCTCAAAAACACCAAAAAAAAAAAAAGGAGAACTGTTAGGGCCTGTTACCAGATCACATCAATTCTACTTATTCCTAACCTACAAAGAAATCTAGATCCCGTTCTGTTCCTTTCAGGCAAACAACTATTAATAAGATCACCTCTAGCAGGCTTTTCATGCTTTCCAAATTCTAAAACTGAATCAGTAAATGGATTACAGGATGAACCTCATCCAGAGGAAACATTCTTTGTCCAAGAATCGCAATATCTGAGGTCCCAGGAGTCCTATAAATCCCATATGACTATATTCAACACTATGAGGACATATGCATCTTCTGTAGTGTTTATGGCTTTTAGATTTTCAGAGGCCCAAGGTTGAAAAAAGCAGTTCGTAGTAACTGATTTTTTTTTTTTTTTTTTTTTTTTTTTTTGAGACAGGGTCTCCCTATAGCCCCAGCTGGCCTGGAACTCACTTTGTAGACCAGGCTGGCCTTGAACTCACAGAGATCCACCTGCCTCTGCCTCCCAAGTGCTAAGATTAAAGGCATGCCCCACCACAACCGGCTTAAAGATGGTTCTTAGCTGCCACGTGGGTGCTGGGAATTGAACCCAGGTCCTCTGCAAGAGCAGTCGGTGCTCTTAACCACTGAGCCATCTCTCCAGCACCCATAGAAACTGATTTAATAAACAAGTTTATCTTCAATCATGAAGATAATATTACCACTTGATCTCAGTAACACAAGTGGCAGCATGCTTATAGTAGACACGTGTAGGCAAGAAAATGAGTTTAGCCTAGTCTTGGTTCAATCCTGCTACTAATTAAAGCAGCCATTTCAAATCACTCTTAACCTCACTGTCATATGACAATAAAAACTGCCCAATTATACCCAAAGGTCACTAAGTGGATTCAAATACAAGAGTAGAAAAGGAAAGCAAAAAATGAGAATAAAAATTAACCAAAAATCATAAAACAAACCAAAGGATGGAACGCAAGGAGTTGAATCCTCCCCTAGAAAAATGTATCTCCTTTCATATGAAGAACATATGGCATGCCAGCCTCCCAAGTGAGTGTCATCGGGGCTGAATGGAATTGTTAAAAGCAAGAATTTCTATTTTATAGGGTAACTTTGCAGTTTGGAGAGCTCTTACTGGTGCCCTTCCTGTTCCTCTGCCCTATACACACAGCACTGAAACAGAGAAGGCAAGTGGCCATGAAATATCTTAAGGCCAAGCCACATATTCAAGGTCACTGTTTTGGATTCATAGGTACAAAGCAGCTCTTTGGGGGATGGGGCTGAATAGTTTCAGTACCATGATTTGGGGGGCAGGGGTCTTGTCAATTATTGAGTTCAAACCAAAAGCCTGGATAAGCAATCCCAATTCTCAGACCCTCTGATGCTCAACCCTTTTAAGAATACTTGGTTATATTTTCTTTCCTTCAATATTCCTCTTTCAGGAAGAAACAGGGACAATCAAGTCTAGTATTAATTGAGACTTGAACAAGAGATTTTTTTAAAAAATCACTATCTCCACTTCCAGGCATACATGCTTCTAGCATGAGTCTGAATTCCCAGAAGCCTGAGCACTTCTGCTGGACTCAATCTAGGACAAAAGCCATTTAAAGAATTATGAAAGAAAGGGAACAAAAGATAAATGCTTTCTTATAAGTATGTGCCAGGCGCCGGGCGTGGTGGCGCATGCCTTTAATCCTAGCACTTGGGAGGCAGAGGCAGGCGGATCTTTGTGAGTTCAAGGCCAGCCTGGTCTACAGAGTGAGTTCCAAGACAGTTGGGGCTACAGGAGACCCTGTCTCGAAAAGACCAAAAAAGTATGTGCTAGAAAAGCTAGCAGGTGCAATACTGACATTCTCGTTTAAAGCTGTTAAGAGATTTACTTGAAGATATACATGGAACTGTAAAGCTTAGAAGATAGAATGTACCCATACCAAGCTTCAGAAAGAAAAAAAAAAATCCAAGTAGGATATGAAAGTAAAGAGAAGAAGCCTTGGGTTTGGGCAGCCTTCTAGATTGCAAGATTAGGGGACAAACTTGTTTTAAAAAAATATTGAAGGCCGGGTTTAAAATTTTTTGTTGTTGTAAAGATCTTTGGTGTCTTTGGTTAGGTTTGTTCCTAGGTATTTTATTATTTTTGAGGCTATTGTGAGTGGGAAGGTCTCTTTGAATTCCTTCTCCATTTGCTTGTTGGTGTAAAGAAAGGCCACTGATTTTTTTAGGTTAATTTTGTATCCTGCCACGTTAAAAAATTTAAAAAAAAAAAGAAAGAAAATTAAAAGAAATTTAAAGAAAGAAATTGAGCTGGGCGTGGTGGTGCACGCCTTTAATCCTAGCACTTGGGAGGCCAGAGGCCAGGCTGATCTTTGTTGGAGGTTCACGGTACAGACCTGAGTTTTCTACAGAGTGCGTTCCAGGCCAGTTGGAGCTACAGGGAGACCCCGTCTCAAAACAGACAACAAAAAAAAAAAAGAAATAAAGAAATTGTACAAGACATTACGAAGTTGGAAAAACCTTTCCCATGCTCATGGATTGAAAAACATTCAACATAGTAAAAATGTCCATTCTACCAAATCTTGTATAGATTTAACTCAAAGCCAATCAAAACCGCCCAAGAGTTTCTCACAGGCTTGGAAAAACACAAAAAAGTTCCTTAATTTGATTTGGAAAAAACCAAGACCCTGAATAGCCCAAAACACACCCTGAGTGTAAAGAGCAACACAGTGGTAATTCTCTATACCAGACTTCAAACTATACTACAGCGCTAATAGTCATTAAAAACAGCCTGGTACTGGCACAAACACCGCTCCTGTTGACCCATGGAACAAAAACTAAAGATCCAAAACATTGAGCACATACAATTTCAGCACTCTCATATTTGACAAGGGGGCCAAGAAGGACACAATGGAGAAACGACAGCATCTTCAGCAAGGGTGTTGGAAAACTGGATGACCACTTGTAGAAGAATACATTTAAACCCCTACCTCTGGCCCTCTACAATAGTCAACTCCAAATGTATTAAAAGACCTCAACATGAAACCCCAACCTTGAAGGCGAGTAGAAGATAAATTTGGCAGCAGACTTCAAGACCTAGGCATAGGAAAGACTTCCTAAATCGGACAGCAGCTGCACAAGAATTAAGGTCGACAATTGACAAAATGGGACCTCATTAAACTCAAAGTTCTGTTACATCAAAAGAAACAAATCAAGAAGTGAAGAGAAAACCCACGAGTGGGAGGAAAACCTTTCACCACAGATACATCTGACAAAGCATTGATTTCCAAGAACATATAAAACTATCAAAAAACAGGAAGACAAGAAAAACCAAAATGACCCACTCAATAGATGGAGCCAAGACCTGAACAGAGACTTCACAAGTGAGGCATTAGAGATGGCTGAAAAAACGTTTAAATAGTGTTCAACATCACTAATCATTAAGAAATGCCATCAAAACCACTTTAAGACATCATCTTACTCCCATAAGAATGGCTAGGATCAAAAAAATGATCACAATGCTAGAGCGGTTGTGAGGGAAAGAGGAAAACACTCTCCCTGCTGATGGGAATGAAAACTGGTACAGCCACTATGAAAGCATTGTTAGCGAAACTCTTTGAAGACTTGGGACTGGAACTTGCCACCCTATTCAGCCATACCACTCCTAGGATGTACCCTCAAGACTCACACCCCACAGAGACATGCACAGCCATGTTTTTTCAGCTCTCTTCACAATAGACGGAAGCTGGAACCCACCCAAATGCCCCTCTAAACTGACGAGTGGATAGAGAAAATGTGGTACATCTACACAATGGAGTTCTATGCAGCAGTAAAGAAAGATGACATCATGAGCTTTGCAGGAAAATGGCTGGAGCTAGAAGACATCATGCTGAGTGAAGTAACACAGTCCCAGAAAAATAAACAATGAATGGTATCCCTCATCTGTGGGTGCTAGTGCCAATTACCTAGTTGTAAGTATTTCTTGTGCACGGCCCCTTGAGCTTTTGTTCAAGTAGTTGGGAGTGATGCATATTGGAAACAACAACAACAACAACAACAACAACAGAAAGGATTGCATCAAAGAACTGACTGAAACAGTGAACTTCTGCTCAAAACAGTCAACTTCCACATGGAGAATTTTGAGAAAGACTGAGAAAGAGATGAAAAGCATGTTTGGCAGAATACGAGCTCTGGTGGGGTAGGGGGATAGGGTGGGGGACATGGGTCTAGATTTGACAATCTTGTACAAAATATATATTAAAAAAAATAAAATAAAATAAAAAGCAAGCAAAATAAAAATCCAAGGCAGGGGGTGGTGGTGCACACCTCTAATCCCAGCACTTAGGAGGCAGAGGCAGGCGGATCTCTGTGAGTTCAAGGCCAGCCTGGTCTACAGAGTGAGCTCCAGGCCAGCTGGGACTAAAGGGAGACCCTGTCTCAAAAATACAGAGAAAAAAAAAGTCCAAAGAGTGGAACAGGGTGCCCTTGCTGCCCAGAGGCTGTGTCTAAAGGATCAAATTGGGCCTTGAGTTCATGACCAGCCTGGGCACACAGTGAGACTTTGTCTCAGAAAGAAAAAGTTTAAGCCTTTGGTTGGGGTTGTTTTTGACGATATCCAGTAAACCAAATGCTACCTAATGTCACATAATCTAAGGGTGAATATTATTACATTTGAATAATTAAACTAATAGAAGCAATAAACAAACCACGTATTTATTTGTAGCCAAAAGTAAGTAACATAGACTGTGTATAGGGCTTTTAATGAACATTTCAAACAGGGATACATTTGGCAAAGTCATGTGAATTGGTCTGCCATAGTATCTAGTGCACAATAAATGCTCAGCAAACACCTGCATTCCTATCTTCAAAGACACAGATATTATTAAAAGGCATAAAGCTAGAAGGGTTCCTACAGAAGCCAGGAAAATGAAATCTGTCTTTACTCACCTATTAATTAGACCATGGAACCAAACATGAAATAAAATATCCTGACAGTGAAGCAGAGGCTTCAAATCGCTGGCCTACATCAGAATATATATAATATACAGATCTGCTCCATTCATATAATGAAACATGAATTTGTTATAATAATTAAAAGCAAGGATATTTCACAGAAAAATATATCTTTCTTTAAGAAAAAAAAAATCTAGTGGCTGGAGAGATGGCCTAGCGGTTAAGAGTGCCAACTGCTCTTGCAGAGGCCCTGGGTTTGATTCCCAGCGCCCACATGGCGGCTGAGAACCGTCTTTAACTCCAGTTCCAGGGGAATGCGACACCTTCTTCTGACCTCCATGGCATTGCACAACATGGGTGTGCAAACCTGCATGCAGACAGTACAGTACACTCATACACATACAAAAAATAAATAAAATTTTAAAAAAAGAAAAAAAGGGCCAGGCGTGGTGGCACATGCCTTTAATCCTAGCACTTGGATCTTTGTGAGCTCAAGGCCAGCCTGGTCTACAGAATGAGTTCCAGGACAGTTGGGGCTACAGGGAGACCCTGTCTCGAAAAGACCAAAAAAAAAAAAGAAAAAAGAAAAAAAGAAAAAAAGAATCTAGGTCTTGGCAGCATAGAGGCTGCCACAGCAACAATGGAGTGAAGTAGAGTGGAAGCTGACAGAATGTGGGCTCTCCAGTTGGCTGCACTTTCCACCATTCCTTATTGTGTATTTCCAGACAAATTCATTCATTTTTACAGTCTACCTTGCTTCTAATGGCATTATGTTATAATCATTTACACAGTGAAAGTGATTTCTACTGAGAGCCAGAAAGTCTGAGTTCTAGTCCTGGTTCAACTATAAACATATATGTAGTGACTTGTGCACCTTACCTTTCTGAACCTCAGTATTCTCATCTGTGAAAGAAGAATTCGCACTAAATGATCTCTAATAGCTCTATGATAAGAACTCCTCTACAGTGGTGGCAATGAATACGGAGAAAACACAATGTAGGATTAACATTATTTCACATTTTATTGCTAATCTCAATCTCATAGAGATCCACCTGCCTCTGCCTCCCTAGTGCTGGGATTAAAAGTAAGTACCACTACACCAGGCCCTGGAGTCCAATTTCTTGAAACATTTCTTTCTGAGGTAAATAAATTACCTAGTGAATCTGGAGGGTAGCCCCCCCCCCAAAAAAGGGGGGGACAGACAGGCCCCCTTGCACAGTATTTGGATCCACCATTTGTAGGAGGTGACTAATCTCTTTGTAATTAAAAACCAGAAGGCAGCCTCAGATAGATGGGATTACTTACTGCTTTTCCTGTCTATGCTCATTCATTCCTATTATGGAAATTCTCAGATTCCTCTCTGGGATGGTTACCCAATCTATGACTAATGAAGAGTTACAAAGCACAGAGCCTCGGGCTGAGGGAGTCTTCAGAGTAGATATAGGAATGAGGTCAAATATAAAGACCAACTGAGTGCAGTGGTACATGCCTATAATCCCACCTACTTGGGAAGCTGAGACATTATGGTTTTAAGTTTGAGGTCAGACTGGGGGACATGGTGAGACTCCACCATCCGAAATAAATAAAGGTTAATATAAAGAAAGAGTAGGCTTTGGAATTTAAAAGCAGCAAAAAAGATCCTGTCTGGACTAGTAAAAAAACATACCAGTTGTGTAGATCATACTGAAACATGGCAGTTGCTGCTTTAGCCCTTAGTGTGGAAAGCCAGAGCCTATAAATCACCTTAGAGAGAGACATTCCAAGACTAGGACAGTAGTAGTCTGGCCTTTTGGGCAGACTTAAAAACTGTAAGCTTAGCTGACTAGTTTCACTGTAAAGTCATTATTTAGTTCATCCTACTAAAGGTCTCTGGAAGTTAAAATGGAAAAATAAGACTCACAAATCCTGATTTAATGTTAGAAAGGCTTTGTGTCCAGAAAAAAACCCTAAATATCACACACAAAGTATTCAAGATTCACTTCAACAAAATTTATTGTATTCGTATTATGTGCTAGGATTTAAGGACAGAACAGTGATAAATTAGCTACATTATTAGTCTTTAAGAAGTAAACAGAAACACCAAACACAAATCTACTTTCTGTTCCACTGGGTAAGATGTCTCTGATAATCTATAAAGGGGATATGAACAGACTAAAGACTGACTGGTTCAAGGCCAGAGTCAATAATTTCACATCTTTCATCCAAGAAAAACCATTTACTGCAGCCAAAAAGCAATACAGTTTAACAAAGAGAATATAATACCCACAAACTCTCCCCTCAAGATAAAAGTCACAAATAATAGTTCAGTCAAGTCTAAAAATTTAGATAATCTAGAAAATCAAAAGTACTCAATGTTTTTATCAGTACACATTAATCTGCAAGGCAAAACCAACTGTTTCTCTTCAAAATATTCTACATGGCCCTGCTCTGGCAATACCTGTCCCAAGGGCATAATGGGTAATTTACAATTTAGATCACAGGTTGTCAACTAGGGAAAACATCCCCCAAAGGGGCATTTGGCAATGCCTAGAGCCATTTTTTGTTTGTCAGGAGGACAAATATAGGATGCTAGTCCCAGTATCCTGTGAGGAAAGGCCAGGAATGCCACTGTTACCATCTCATGATGCATAGACCAACTCACCACGGCAAAGACTTACCAGCTAAAGCACTAGCTATGGTAGAGAAACAGTGGTCTGTTTATTGTGCATTTTGTTTCGTTGTTTTTTTATTGTGCATTTTGGCAGAGGTCTTTGATCTGAGTGTTTTCAGGAAAACATGGAGATGGGCTTTGGCTACTAATAAGAGTCTAAAGAAAAGTCTAACAGTTTATTTTTTTTTTTTTTTTTATTTTTATTTTATTTATTTTTATTTTATTTATTATTTTTTGGTCTTTTTGAGACAGGGTCTCCCTGTAGCCCTGGCTAGCCTAGAACTTGCTATGTAGACCAGGCTGGCCTCTAACTCACAGAGAACCTCCTGCCTCTGCTTGGAAGTGCTGTGATTAAAGGTGTGTGCCATTACACCTAGCTAATTGGTATACTTTTATTTTATGTGTATGAGTGTTATGCTTGCATGTGTGTACATGCACTATGTCCTGCAGTGCCTTCAAAGAACAGAAGAGGGTGCTGGATCCCTTTGAACTGGAGTTATGGACAGTTGTGAGCCGCCATGTGCTAGGATTTGAAACTGGGTTTTCTTTTTTTTTTTTTTGTCTTTTCCAGACAGGGTCTCCCTGTAGCCCCAGCTGACCTGGAACTCACTGTGTAGACCAGGCTTGCCTTGAACTCACAAAGATCCACCTGACTCTGCCTCCCAAGCACTAGGATTAAAGGCGTGCACCTTGAACCTGGGTCTTCTGCAAGAGCTCTTAACCGCTGAGTCCTCTCTCCAGCCCTCAACCCCACTTCCTTTTACTTCTTTCATTTTTCTTTCCACCCATATTCATGTCAGTAAAGCAATAAACTATTTCATTTGCTGCATGTTTTTATATCAGTCAATGAAATAAGAATCACATGCATACTAGGTTAAAAGAGGATGAGGAAAAAAAAAAATCAACAGCAGCAAAGAATGAAGGAAAAAAGGAAAATGAGGCCTGGTTGATATTTCTGTATCTACATGAAACTAAATCAACCATTTTGCATAACAGGAAGTTACATGCTCTATCATGATCTGATCACTTCATCACTAGAACATGGTATTTTCTTCCCAGCCAAAATAATTGTGGCTGGGGATGTGGCTCAGTTTATAGAGGGCTTCCTAGCACAAACAAAGCCCTGGGTTCAATTTCTAGTGCTACACAAACTAAGAATGGTGACTTAGATTTATAATCTCAGGACTTAACTAGGAAGTAGAAGAAAAAAGATCAGAAATTTAAGTCATTTTCAGCTACTTAGTGAGTTCCAGGTCAGCTTGGGCTACAAGACATCTGGTCCTTTAAAAAAAAAAAAAAGTCAGCCGGGCGTAGTGGCACACGCTTTTAATCCTAGTACTCGGGAGGCAGAGGCAGGAGGATCTTTGTGAGTTCAAGGCCAGCCTGTTCTACAGAATGAGTTCCAGGACAGCTGGGGCTACAGGGAGACCCTGTCTCGAAAAGACCAAAAAAAAAAAAAAAAAGTCTATTAATACCACACAAGCAAATAGAAACAAAGTCCCAAGTCATTTAGGCTCTGTGGCTTCTCCAAGGAGACACAGCTCATATAACTTAAGGCCATCTAGTGGTATCCATTCCAAGTTGTTGTGAGTGACCTACGTGCATACTGGGAACTAAATTCAGGTCCCCTTGAAGAGCATAAAGTGTCCCTAACCACTGAGCCATTTCTCTAGCCTCTATAAACTGTCACCTTTACATCAGCATCTCCCTCCAATCTTAGTGACCCAGAAAAAGTAGACAGAAACTAGCTGAGAGGAAAAATAAAAGGGCACCTGGCTCTCAGACAAAGCTGCTCGACCCATTCATCTAAGAGAATGATGCCATCACAAACAAGTCATTCAAGATATGTGTCTCATGAATGGTACATAGGGTACTTTATTAATCACTGTATTTTACTGACATTAATAAACCCAAAATACCTTTCACTGACAGGCTTATTTTCCAAGAGCCCCTCCTTTTGCAAGTGGCACATTCTTAGAATGTTAAGATCTAGTCACAAAAGTAGCAAACCTTGATCACTTAAAACCATGTTGTGGCCATCCTTTGGTTTATGGAGTGTGCCCTGAACATACTCTTTGGCACCCTGGATAAAGAAAGTCATGATGAAGCCAAAATATCTCTAGACTCTATTTTCTCCTCAATAGTTTCTACTTGATGTGATAAAAAACAGGAACTGAGACCAGTACAGAAAGACATGGGGATTCTGGAGACAGAAGGCACTGACCTGGTCACGGTCCCCTGCAAAGCAGCAGCTTTTCATAGTGCAGGAGTTGAAGTAACCCTGATTGTCAAACTGGAACACTGGTAGGCGGGAGTGGATGTCGTAGAGGACAGGAGGCAGGCGCCGACGTAGGGCCAGGAGCTGGGTCCCATTACTGTTGAAACGTACACTCATGGCACTCTGGAGGGATAGGTTGCCACCATAGCGCAGGAGAGAACTGGAAGGCAGAAAGCATAAGGGTCAAGTCTGAAGCAGGCTGGCTAAGAGCCTGCAAAACATGTTAAAATGTGTCTCTTCACCTATGTCTGCCTTGTCAGGCTTTCATACCAGGATTTCAGAAAAAGAGTATTTCTTTTTTCTTTTTTTTATTTTATTTATTTTGTATGTGTATGAATGTACTGTTTGCATATAGGTTTGTGCACCCGTGTCGTACAATGCCTCGGGGGTCAGAAGAGGGCGTCGGATTCCCCTGGAACTGGAGTTAAAGACAGTTCTCAGCCTTAACCACTAAGCCATCTCTCCAGCCCTGAAAAAGGGTATTTCTATACAAAGATATTTTCAGTTTCTGCCATTTTTTTTTTTTTTTTTGGTCTTTTAGAGACAGGGTCTCCCTGTACCTCCAGCTGTTCTAGAACTCACTATTTAGAGCAGGCTGGCCTTGAACTCATAGAGGTCTGCCTGCCTCTGTCTCCAGAGTGCTGGGTTAAAGGTGCATGCCACCATGCACAGTAGTCTCTTTTTTTTTTTTTTAAAAAGTATTAAACCAGGCATGGTAGCACACGCCTTTAATTCCAGCACTCAGGAGGCAGAGGCAGAGGCAGGAGGATCTCTGGGAGTTCCAGGACAGCCGGAGCTACAGGGAGGGCCTCTCTCAAAAAGACAAAAAAAAAAGCCACGGCATGGTGTGGTGGTGATGGCCTTTAATCACAGCACTCAGGAGGCAGAGGGGTCCAGGACAGGCTGGGGCACAAAGAAAACACTGTCTCAAACACCAAACAAACCAAAAAGTGTGTGCCTGTGTGCGTGCATGTATGTGTGCATGCCAGCACCCACATGGTTACTAACCATCTGTAACTCTAGTTTCCAGGGCTCTGCGTGCCCTTTTCTACACCCTGTGGGCTGTGCACAGCACAGGTGCACTCCCATACATATAAA
>VZQC01008741.1:887771-948588 GCA_009823505.1 Rhizomys pruinosus | reverse complement strand
TTTTTTTGACACAGGGTCTCCCTTTAGTCCCAGCTATCCTGGAGCTCGCTCTGTAGACCAGGCTGGTCTGCAGACCTTGAACTCACAAAGATCCGCCTGCCTATGCCTCCCTGCCTCAGCCTCCCGAGTGCTAGGATTAAAGGTGTGCACCACCACGCCTGGCCACGTCTAACATTTTTTAAGTCATACAATATGGTTCTAAGTATTTTCTTTTGGTGAAGAGATCCTAACTTGAACTTTTGATCCTCATGCCTCCTGACTGTTGGGATTACAGGTGTGCATCACCACAGCAGGTTTATGCTGAGGATCAAACCCAGGGTTTCATGCACACTAGGAATGCACTCTACCAAATGAGCTATATCTCCAACCCAGATTTAGACATTAAAAAGTCTATTTTATTAGTTTTATCTTATGTGTATGAGTGTATTGCCCACATATATGTAAGTGCAGATGTGCCATGCAATGCTCACAGAGATCAAAAGAGGGCATCAAATCCCCTTGAACTGGAGTTACGGACAGTTGTTAACTGCCATGTGGATGCTGGGAACCGAATCTGGGTCCTCTCTAAGAGCATCAAGTGCTGGGCCATCTCTCCAACCCGATTTAGCCATTTTTTAATATATTTTTTATTCTTATTAAATTTTTTCATACATCATACATCATTTCTCAATTCAATTTAGACTCATTTCCCTTTTGATATAGCAATTTTTTTTTTTTTTTGGTCTTTTTCGAGACAGGGTCTGCCTGTAGCCCCAGCTGTCCTGGAACTCACTCTGTGGACCAGGCTGCCCTTGAACTCACAAAGATCCGCCTGCCTCTGCCTCCCAAGTGCTAGGATTAAAGGCGTGAACCACCATGCTCAACATAGCAATTTTTAAGAAGACATCTTAACAGCATTTTGCCAAGTTTAAACTTTTGGAGTACAGGGGGCTGGAGAGATGGCCTAGCGGTTAAGAGCGCGGACCGCTCTTACAGAGGACCCGGGTTCGATCCCCAGCACCCACATGGCGGCCGAAAACCGTCTGAAACTCCAATTCCAGGAGAACTCCAGCTCCAGGGGAATCCGATACCTCTTCTGACCTCCGCGGCGTTGCACGACACGAGTGCACAAACCTGCATGCAGACAGTACATTCATACACATACAGAAATAAATAAAATAAAAAAAAAATTAAACTTTTGGAGTACAGTAAGAAAGCAATGGGGACAATGAAGGAGATAGCCTATGAGAAGAACACCTCTGAAAACCCTCAAAGCAGGACCAGCTGCCAACCTTGTATGGCCATAAATAGTCTGCCCCAACATCAGCCAGTCATGCCTGTGTCTCCCACTCTCCCAAAACAATCTTCTGACCAAGCAGAGGAATACTCCTGTGCTGTAGAAACAAGGTAAAACAGCCTGTACTCCTATGAATGGAATGAAAAGGACACAGAGAACTGTCCCCAGAACTCCAAATATCAAGGACAAGCCTAGAATCCCTGCAGTTCCCAAGTAATAAAGCCTGTAGGGACATGTTTTCATAATGGTCCTGAACACAAACCACACTCATATGAATGCCGGGGCTGTTAGAAAGCAGGCATTTCCCTTATAGGGGGCCTGGCTGTGTGGTGTTATCCAAACACTGAGCTCAAAAACAAGAGGCTTTCAATCCAAAATCAGCATGTTAATTGTATATTTTCAGCAAGGGTTTATGCAGCTGGCCACTCCTGGTGAGAATAAGAAATTATCTAATTTGCCAAGGAGAACAGGCTTAAAAGCACTTTGTGCTCATAGTCAAGATATAATGATAATGTAAAGATTCTACAGATCATGGTTCTAAGTTCAATGTACAAAAAAGTTATCCAGATATATGGTGGTGAGCTGAAGGTTAGCATGGGCTACATGGTGAGACTCTGTCGGGGAGAGAATATCTAGAACTTTTTAAAATATAGGTTTCTCAGGGCTGGAGAGATGGCTCAGCAGTTAAGAGCCACCAACTGCTCTTGCAGAGGACTGGGGTTCAATTCCCAGCACCCACATGGTGGCTAAGAACTGTCTTTAAGCCAGGCGTGGTGGCATATACCTTTAATCCTAGCACTTGGGAGGCAGAGGCAGGAAGATCTCCATGAGTTCATGGCCAGCCTGCTCTACATAGTGAGTTCTGGGCCAGCTGGGGCTATAGGGAGACCCTGACTCTTAAAAAAAAAAAAAAAAAAAAAAAAAGTGGTGTGTGTGGTGTGTTTGTGTGTGTGGTGTGTTTCTGCTGGGTATACACCTTTAATCCCAGCACTCTGGAGGAAGAGATGGTGAGCTGATCTGTGTGAGTTCAAGGCCAGCCTTGGTCTACATAGTGAGTTCCAGCTGAGGGAGGGAGGGAGGGAGGAGGGGGGGGGAGGAAAAGGAAGGAATCCAGCATAGGTGGATAATGCTGCTCCTAGAAGCCACAGGTTATTAAATGAAAATCCATTGCCAGGCATAGGATACCTCTTTATGAGCACTGACATCACCTACTATGGTAAAAACACTGAGGGTATTTGTTTAAAACCAGAAGATTCACAGGTCTCGCTTGAGACCAACAACAATTCAGTGTCTGGGTATGGACCTCATTAACCAGAACTTTAACCAGCAACCCAAGTGGTTCTGATACTTGATAATCAGCAGATTAGGATGTGAAAGGTCTGGAGTCCACCAGTGAGCAAAATTGGTTTCATAGCTCCATCTTGTGGCCTAAAAGCTAGTCAGCAACTTCACTGGAGTACCTAGCTTTCTCCCATATAACAGGTGGGGTTCAAAACCCAGCAAGAGTGTTTCTACTTCCCCTAAGGATTTATTCCTTAGATACAATATTGTGGTTCTGTTATTACACTCAGAGATTATAGATCCATAATATTATAGAAAATTAGCTTCGAGCTGGGCATTGTGGTGCACACCTTTAATCCCAGCACTCTGGAGGCAGAGGCAAAGGCAGGCAGATCTAGACAGATCTCTGTGAGTTCAAGGCCAGCCAGCCTGGTCTACATAGGGAGTTCCAAGCCAGCTAGGGCTATAGGGAGAACCTGTCTCAAAGAGTCAAAAAAAAAAAAGCTTTGAAACTACATATTACTAAACTAAAGAGGCTGAAGCAGTAAGATTGTGAATTCAAGATCAGCCTGGCTACATTGTAAAACCCTGTCTCAACTCCACCCAAACCCCTAAAAGGAACCCTGAAAAGAGACTACTTGGGGGTGAATATAACACCATGCATTCATTCAAATTTCCTAAGTTTTCATAATATCCCAAGTACTATGTCAGGCACTGGAATTAAAGATGTTTATAAAACCTGGCACTGTCCAAGCCAGGCGTGGTGGCGCACGCCTTTAATCCTAGCACTTGGGAGGCAGAGGAAGGCGGATCTTTGTGAGTTCAAGGCCACAGGGAGACCCTGCCTCGAAAAGACCAAAAAAAACAAAACAAAACAAAACAAAACATGGCACTGTCCTTTAAAATTCACCCAAGAGCTCGGCATGGTCGCACATGCTTTTAATCCCAGCATTCTGGAGGCAGTGACAGGCAGATCTGTCAGTTCCAGGGCTACATAGTGAAAACCTGTCTTTAAAAAAAAAAAGTGCTGGGTTTCCGGGCGTGGTAGCACACACCTTTAATCCTAGCACTTGGGAGGCAGAGGCAGGCGGATCTTTGTGAGTTCAAGGCCAGCCTGGTCTACAGAGCGAGTTCCAGGACAGCTGGGGCTACAGGGAGACCCTGTCTCAAAAACACCAAACAAAACAATAACAACAACAACAACAAAAAACAAAAAATATAAATTATTGCAGGGTGGGGTGGCACACGCCTTTAATTCCAGCATTAGGGAGGCAGAGGCAGATGGATCTCTGTGAATTCAAGGCCAACCTGGTCTACATTGTGAGTTCTAGGACAGCTGGAACTACTACAGGGAGACTGTCTCAAAAAGAAAAAGAAAAAGAAAAAGGAGCATGTGCTAAAAGCAACAGGCCAAGTTTAAGAGTCAACACCTAACCTTTCTTATAGGAAGAATGTAATAGCTGTGAAGTAGAAGATACGCCTCCGCAATTCAACTGTTAACAGAGACCAAGGTGGGGGCTGGAGAGATAGCCTAGTGGTTAAGAGCACCGACTGCTCTTGCAGAGGACCCGGGTTCAATCCCCAGCACTCACATGGCGGCTGAGAACCGCCTGTAATTCCAATTCCAGGAGAACTCCAGTTCCAGGGGAATCTGAGACCCTCTTCTGACCTCCGCAGCATTGCACGACATGGGTGCACAAACCTACATGCAGACAGTACATTCATACACATACAAAAATAAATAAAATAAAAATAAAAAAAAAGAGACAACAGAGACCAAGGCTGCTTATGCTAGAGGGATTTCACCCAGGATAATTAAGAGTAATGACAGCATTAATAAAAACAAAGAAATTAAATAAATGCATGGGGCTGGAAAGATGATTCAGCCAGTTCAGTTCCCAAAACCCACACAGCAGCTAACAATCATCCCTGACTCCAAGAGAATGAGATGACCTCTTCTGGCCTCTATGGGCATTGCACACAAGTTGTGCACTTACATGCTGGCAAAACACCCATATACATAAAATAAAACGGGTAAATCCACCCCCCCCAAAAAAAAATCTTTTAAAAAAGTGACTACAGCCTTGGGGGGAGGGGGAAAAGCCAAGGCTCTCAGTAAGGGTTCCAGCAGCTAGAACACTTATATATGGTGAAGATGTGAAAGGAAAGAGAAGGACTAGCTAAGCAGGCTATGGTGGCTCATACCTATAATCCCAGCTGGCCAGAAATTTATGGTTAGCTTGGGCTACATAGTGAAACCTTGCCTCAAAATGCAAAGGAGAACAAAGGAGAGGAGGGGATAAGAGGGAGAAAAAGAGAGGAAAGATGACAGGAAAGGGGACAAGAAAGAATAAAGAGAAAGGAAAAAGAAAAGACAATGTCTTATAGAAGAGATGTAAGGAGAAGAGGGTGCTGGAGAGATGGCTCAACAGTTAAGAGCACTGGCTGCTCTTGCAGAGGACCTGGGTTCAATTCCCAGCATCCACATAGCAACTAACAAACATCCATAACTCCAGTTCCAGGGGAATCCAACGCCTTCTTCTGACCTCTGAAGCACTGCAGAACACAGGTGCCCCTACACACATGCAGGCAATAATACATTCATACACTAAAGTTAAAAAAAAATTTTTTTAATTAAAAAAAATTTTTTTTTTTTGAGACAGGGTCTCCTTGTAGCTCCAGCTGTCCTGGAACTCACTCTGTAGACCAGGCTGGCCTTGACCTCACAAAAATCCACCTGCCTCTGCCTCCCAAGTGCTAGGATTAAAGGCATGTGCCACCATGCCCGGCAAAATAAAATATTTAAAAGGAAGAAGGGGAGAGGAAAGAGAAGGGAGGAAAGGGGAAGAGGGAGAAAGAGGAGGGAGGGAACAGGAAGTTCCACTTCTCAAGTGCTCAAGTTCTAGAAATGCAGGCATGTACCACCACCCCCAGAAACTTTAACAAACTCGAAAATGCTTATTGTCTGTTTGGATATCTTGGTTGGTAAAGCACTTCTGCTGATTTTAAAAATAGGATTTTAGCTTTTACTGATTCACATTTCTCTATATACCCTGGATATAAATTCATATTCGATATACATATTATGAATGCATTATGAATATATTGCTTATCTTTGGCTTATCTTTTCGTTAATGTAATGAGAAATGAGAAAGTTAATTTTCAATAAACCCAACTTACTAATATTTTTCTTTCATGTATAGTGTTTTGGAGGTCTTCTAAAGATTTTTTTTTAATTATTAATTTTATTTATTTCTGTATGTGTATGAATGTCTGCATGCAAGTCTGTGCACCAGTGTCGTGCAATGCCGCAGAGGTCAGAAGAGGGTGTCGGATTCCCCTGGTACTGGAGTTCTCCTGGAATTGGAGTTTCAGACAGTTCTCAGCCGCCATGTGGGTGCTGGGGATCGAACCCGGGTCCTCTGCAAGAGCGGTCGGCGCTCTTAACTGCTAGGCCATCTCTCCAGGCCTAAAGATTTTTTTTTTAATTATATGTATATGTGTCTGAGTGTGGGTATATACATGTAAGTGCAAGGTGCCCGGAGAGGCCAGAGGCATTAGATCCCCACGGAGCTGGATTTATAGGTGGTTGTAATCTACCCAATGTGGGGGCTTGAAGTTGAACTCAAGTCTCTCAAGTTAAGAGAGCAGTAAGCACTCTTAACTGCTGAGCCCTAAGTCCTTTGGAGGTCTTATTTAAGAAATCTTTGCCTACTTTGATAGACTTCTGTTCTGAAAAGGATTCTATATGTCAAGAGAACCTCATTCATTCAAGTTGAAACAAACATCAAAGGCTTTGATGTTGGACACCAGACTCTAATGTTCATAATAGTAAGAGCAACCCTCAAATGCAATAATGGCAGAAACCGGGCATGGTGGCACACGCCTTTAATCCTAGCACTTGGGAGGCAGAGGCAGGTGGATCTTTGTGAGTTCAAGGCCAGCCTGGTCTACAGAGCGAATTCCAGGACAGCTGGGGCTACAGGGAGACCCTGTCTCAAAAAGACCAAAAAAAAAAAAAAAAATTACATTTGGGCTTGGAGAGATGGCCTAGCGGTTAGGAGCACCGACTGCTCTTGCAGAGGACCCGGGTTCAATCCCCAGCACCCACATGGCGGCTGAGAACTGTCTTTAACTCCAGTTCCGGGGGAATCTGATGCCCTCTTCTGACCTCCAAGGCATTGCACGACACGGGTGCACAAATGTACATGCAGACAGTACATTCATACACATAAAAAAAAAAAAAAAAATAATCAGAAACTGGCTCACTCAGAAGGCAAAGAATAACATTTATTTTGGTCTCTACAGAAACAAGATTAACACAACTCAAAGAACACACTTAATCTAGAAATCCCAAGAGCCAGACCAGATCCAAAGAGCAATTTTTGACAATAGGAATTTATACTTGTTCACTGCCCATTTTCTCATTAGTCATTTATATACCTAAAAAAAGTACCATCTTCTAAGGTAAGTCTTTATAGGAATTCCTGGCTTGCCCTACTTTTATTATTAAGTGGGAAAGATTCACTCTCTATCCTTGTCAAAGCAAAACACTGTTACCTGTCACAAAACTAACAGTTTCTGACAGGAACTAAAAAGATTAAAAGGGGAAGAGCTAGTGGGTTAACAGACAACTAAAACAGGCATCGAAAAGGGGTGAGACAAGCAGAGAGACAACAGAGGCTTTGCTTTTCCTGAATTCTCTAGACATTAGAGGACCTCCATTCTGAAAAACATTCATAGGCCACTGCAATGGTCCAAGTATGACACAAGTGGGACCCTGGCAGTGACAATGGAAGATGGTTGAAGACACCAGAAATCATCTAAATGAAATCAACAGCATCTTGTTTGAAGATGTGAAGTATACTTACAAGGATGAAATTCTCACTCTTATTAATTATATTCAAGTTTCTCCTCTGTATGGCCCACTCATCACTACCCATATCCTTAAAGCTGAATTTCCAACTCCAAGAACTTAATAATCCATGGATTAGGCCAAGAAGGAAGTGTTCAGGTAGGTAGGAGGGCTTCTTCAAGGCTCATAGGGAGATTGCATTTATTTCTAAGTAGATACTGAACTCATCCATATGCCCATGCTATGAAGTAAATCTATAGAGACAGGCAAGGAATCTAAATGAGGGATTAATATTAAGATATCATCAAGAAGTAGTAGGACAGTGAACATACCATGAAGTTTAGAGGAGAACCTATAACTCAGTTTTAAATGACTGTTACCATGAGAAAAAACTCCAATGTTTTTAAGATCTTTTGACATTTCTAAGAGACATTAGAAACTACAATTTTTCTATATAGTTTTCCAAACTCTATCATATCATGCATGCTAAACAGTATTCCATGGGTTCAATCTAACCTATGGGCAGCTAGTTTCCAATTTCTGTTCTAAGCTTCACAGCAGCTGGCCATAGTAGCACATTCTTATAATCCTAGCACTTGGGAGGTAAAGGCAAGAAGATCAGGAGTTCAAGGCCATCCTTAGCTACAAGCCAAGCTTGAGGCCTGCTCAGGATATGTAAGACCTTGTCTCAAAACAAATCCTTCATTTTCCTGCAAATTTTGTCATTTCATTTTTTTTGAGCTGAATAATATTCCAGTTTTTATATACAGGAATGAAAATGTATAATATTAAGCAAGACCATGAATCTCAGAAAGAAAAAAAGGTAAACTCTCCTTCATATGAAGATCATAGCCTAGAGAGAGAGAGAGAGAGAGAGAGAGAGAGAGAGAGAGAGAGAGAGAGAGAGAGAGTGTGTGTGTGTGTGTGTGTGTGTGTGTGTGTGTGTGTGTGTGTAAAAACAAAAGTATTGTAGCGGGGAGTGGTGGCGCACACCTTTAATCCTAGCACTTGGGAGGCAGAGGCAGGTGGATCTTTGTGAGTTTAAGGCCAGCCTGGGCTACAGGGAGACCCTGTCTTGAAAAGACCAAAAAAAAAGAAAAGAAAAGAAAAGAAAGAAACACAAAAGTATTAACATAGCATTTAGAAAGAACGAGTAACATTAGGTGATGAGAACAGAATTCAAGTAAAGGATACATTCATCATGAAAGAGGATATAAAGCAAATTGTTTTTCTAGTTTTAACTCTATCATGGTTTTTTGTTTTTTTGGTGGGGACAGGTAATTGCATTAAAAATATAATAAGCTTCATGGCTTCAGACATGGCTTCAGAATGGCTCTAACAATATACAAGTTCATTGAGATGTATAGAGTTTGGGACTGGCCAAGTGTCTGAATGGCATTAACCTAACTACATGATGTTTTAATTTATGAGTTCATTAAAATAAAGTGATTTTTATATTAAAAGATTATAAGACAAAACAAAACAAATATAGGCAGTATGATGGGACATGCCAATAATCCCAAGCACTCAGGAGGTAAAGGCAGAAGGACTGATGTGAGTTCAAGGCCAGCCTGGTATACCTATCAAGTTCCAACCAGCATAGCAGATCTATCTTTAAAGAGGTAAAAAAGTTTCACAAAGCAAATATGTGGGTTTTAGGTCAGAAAAGGAATGTGAAAATATAGCATGTACCCAGAGGCTGAGCCATGAGTCAGTGAAAGGGGATCATTCTTTAGGGACAGACAGTCCCTTTTCTTATTTTATCACTAAAATAAGAAAAAAAGGGGGCCAATAACATGGCTCAGTAGTGAAGGTGTGTGCTGCCAAGCCTAACAACCCACGTTTAATACCCAAGACCCACATGGTGGGAAGAACAGACTCCCAAAACTGTCCTCTGACCTCCACATACCTCAACAGCATGCCTGTATATATACACAGAGAGCACAAATAAAATGCAGTATTAGAAAAGAGTAGAGCCTAGCATGGTGACACAGACCTAAAATCAGGAGGTGCCGATAAAACTGGCTAAGATCAAGAAAACAAAAGACACCAAATGGTAGAGAGGTTGTGGAGAAAGGGGAACACTCCTCCACTGCTGGTGGGAATGTAAACTCGTATAACCAATATGGAGAGTAGTGTGGAGAACCCTTAAGAGAGTCAAAATGAGCCTACCACCTGACCCAGTCATACCACCCCTGGGTATATACCCACAAGACTCATCCTACCACAAAGATACATACACATCTATGTTTACTGCAGCTCTCTTCACAATAGCAAAGAGCTGGAACCAACCCAAATGCCCTTCAACTGATGAGTAGATAACAAAAATGTGGTACATCTACACAATTGAGTTCTATGTAGGGGTAAAGAAAGATGATATCCTTTGATGTCACAGCCATTGAGTTCCCTGTGGGCTCATGGGCTTGGTCTTGTTAGCTCTGATAGCAAGACTTCAAGGAGCCAAGGTGATCATGCAGCCAGTTCACCAGTAAATACAGTGATATCCACTTAAAATTTTGTTTACTCCTTAAAGACAGTTTATGAAGTTGGTCATAAGCTTATTACTTCATCCTAAATTGAGAAAAAAATGTTTAGTTCTTCTAATCAGAATGTGTATGTACCACAGGAAAAGACTGATACAAAACAAACAAACAAACAAACAAAAACCCTCCTTTCCTTTGCTCAATGTATATAGTTTAACTTTCTTTGTTACACGAACTATACTCATGGATGTTACCTATTTTGGACTCCTGCTAGTGTTAAGATGGGAAGAAGAAGAAAAAAAAAAAGATGACATCATGAACTTTGCAAGTAAATGGATGGAACTCAAAGCCATTATGCTAAGTGAAGTAGCACAGTCCCCAAAAAAACAAACAGGGAATGGTTTCCCTCATTTGTGGATGCTAGCACCAAATCCCCCAGTTGAAAGGCAAGCTGAGCAATGTTATTGTTATATTTCTTTTTATCTGAAAGCAACTGTGAATCTCTTAATGGTCCCTAGAATAAACTTACCACTTATTTTCAGACATTGTAATTACGGTATATGGGTGGGGGGTATGTATTCATATTTTAGAGTAATATAAAATTAAAGGGAAAGCTGGAGAGATGGCTCAGCGGTTAAGAGCGCCAACTGCTCTTGCAGAGGACCCGGGTTAGATTCCCAGCACCCACATGATGGCTAAGAACCCACATGATGGCTAAGAACCATTCCAGGGGAATCCAATGCCCTCTTCTGACCTCCGCGGCATTGAATGACACAGGTGCACAAACCTACATGCAGACAGTACACTCATACACATACACATAAAAAAACAAACAAACAAACAAAAAACACCTCAACAGTTTCACACCCTCTTGAACTCTCTCTTCAAAGTTCTTTTCAACTTTCCCTTATGGTACTTGTTGACTATTGGTCTTGTGCCAGTATTTAGCCTTAGATGGAGTTTACCACCCGCTTTGGGCTATATTCCCAAGCAACCTGACTCCAGAAAGACCTGGGTCCAGTGCATCAGGGGCAGCTACTGGCCTCACACAAAAGTATGAATTCCTAAACATTAAAAAAAAAAAAATTTCAGGAGAGCTAGGGCTATAGGGAGACCCTGTCTTGAAAAGACCAAAAAAAAAACAAAAAAAAAACAAAAAAATCAAGAGGTAGAGGCAGGAGTTCGAGGTCATCCTCAATTACCTAATTACATAGGAAATGAGGCCTGCCTGGACTATGAGACCTTGTCTCAAAAACAAACAAAACAAAACAAACAGCAGTAACTTCATAACAACCAAAGAAGGTACTTACTATAGGACGAGTCACTACCCCTGGTAATGAAAGGTGAAATAACTTGTTCAAGACCACATGGCTAACTGTGTTGCCTATATCCGAGGTCAGGTCTTATGACTTCAGAGCTCAAGCTCTTCAAGTCCCATTACCTTACCTGTACCCTGAGGAAGTCACTTCTTTTTTTTTTTTTTTTTTTTACAAAATAAAAAAAAAAAAAAAAATTAAAAAAATTAAAAAAAAAAAAGAGTGACTCCTCAGGGTACAGGTAAGGTAAATGGGACTTGAAGAGCTTGAGCTCTGAAGTCATAAGACCTGACCTCGGATATAGGCAACACAGTTAGCCATGTGGTCTTGAACAAGTTATTTCACCTTTCATTACCAGGGGTAGTGACTCGTCCTATAGTAAGTACCTTCTTTGGTTGTTATGAAGTTACTGCTGTTTGTTTTGTTTGTTTGTTTTTGAGACAGGTCTCATAGTCCAGGCAGGCCTCATTTCCTATGTAATTAGGTAATTGAGGATGACCTCGAACTCCTGCCTCTACTCGTTTGATTTTTTTTTTTTTTTTTTTTTTTTTTTGGTCTTTTCAACAGGGTCTCCACTATGCCTAGCTCCCTGAAATTTTTTTTTTTTTTTAATGTTTTTGGGATTCATACTTTTGTGTGAGGCCAGTAGCTGCCCCTGATGCACTGGACCCAGGTCTTTCTGAGTCAGGTTGCTTGGGAATATAGCCCAAAGCGGGTGGTAAACTCCATCTAAGGCTAAATACCTGGCACGAACCATAGTCAACAAGTACCATAAGGGAAAGNTGCTCTTGGAACTTACTTTGATAATATAATTATATCTAGAACTCAAGGATAATCGACACATTGAAATTGTCACAAACACATTCTGCATGGCCTTCATGTGCCATCTTAGCTGCATTCCTAGTTGAATGAATAATAAATCATAGACCACCCACACCAAACTATATCCTTTGAGTATGTTGAATTTATAGAATTTTTGATAAGAGGAGGAGACAAGAGATAGCTGCGATATAACACTGTGCCCCGATTGTAGAAGGAGATATATAACAGGCCAGGCCTGAATCTGGCGAACCGTTGTGGGCCGTGTGATCTTACTCTGATACCCTCTAAAACTTGCTGTAGAGCTTGCTTGCCCAGCTAAACGAGAACTCCTTCCTCTTTATCTCTCCTCTTCTCGCCTCCAAAAAAAACTCAAAATCTCTAATACCAAAGGACATAAGTTCTCGAATTCTTTTTTATCAGGATCTAGACTGTATAGCCCATTGCCTTGCTCTTGAATTTTTGATTAAATTAATTAGTTAAATAATATTATCAGTTGTAGTGCCTAGAGATCAGTGAGGAAGCTTTTGGAACTGCTTCTCTTTCTGCTGTGATCCCAGAGATCGAACTCAGCATTTTTCCAAGGTTGTATGAGAAATTTTCCTACTGAAACATCTTGCCTATCCAGACCTTGAAATTTAGGTTCTTTCTGCCTCTGCTACCGAGTGCTAAGATTATACTACAGTCTTCATGTCCATAGGGTGTTTTTAAACTTTTGATAAAAAGCAAAACTGACCAGGTGTTGTGGTGCACACCTTTAATCCTGGCACTGAAGGCAGGTGAGGCCAGGCAGGATCTGTCTGATCTTGAAGTCAGCTTGGTCTACAGAGTGAGTTCCAGGATACAGTGTTGGGCTACAGGGAAGACCTTGTCTGGAAAAGATTAAAATAAAGAATCAAACTCTTACAATGATATCACCAAAGGCTGCAATGACTTAGAAATCTACCAGCTGTATTTGAAACTATATATTTCTCCTCACCAACAAACTGTTGATAGTCTTCTGGGGGGAAATAGTATTTTTGCTTGATTTTGCTTCAATAATGCTTGAGTTGTTTTTTTAGTGTTTCTTTGTATTTTTTTTATGTTTATTTTTGCGCTATGAAAAAAAAAAAAAGCATCTCAATAAGCTATAATTGCAATCTATGACTGATTCTGTTTTAGAATAAGGGCAGTGAGTCCAGGTCCATGGAAAGCAAATTATTTTTGCCTGAGTTGCAACTCTTCTAATGTTTCTACATGGTTTTGTTTGTTATAAAGTAGAAAAGGGGCATGAGATATTCTCAGAGCACTCCTTAATTTCACATACACTGGAGTTAGGGGATTCAATTATGGTTCCTTTCCTATGTGAATTCCCTTAATAAAAGTTGGGTATGGAGGAGAGAGAGGGGGCCCTTTGTCTTTTCGGAGTAGGATTAATTATGCTAAGTTGTAGTAGATCATTTGTCTTGTGAGTATAGCTGTCTAGAAACCCTAACCAGATCTTAGGATAGTTTGGACCAAAAACAGATACAGATTCAAAACAGAATACATATTTCAAAACAGAAAGTTTTACCCATCAGATGTGGTGGTGGCACTCAGGAGACAGGAAATTCTGACTTGGAGGCCTGTGCAATCCCAGACGAGCCCTCAAATGTTTGGGTTCGAAAATTGCCACAGAAAAACTCTCAAAGCCCAGTATATCAATCATTAATTACAAATTGTGATTTTAATTTTTGCTGGTTGCATCAGAAACCAATTAGAAAACTGAGCATCAAGGAGAACCCACTCCACGCAGGGAGAGATACAACCTCACTGTCTTGCTACAGAGCTTATTTTTTTTTTTTTAATTTTTTTTTTTAATTTTCTTTATTATCTAATGGTTGAACGCGGAGCTGTCTGCATGCAAGTCTGTCACCCGTGTCCCTGCAGACCGCGGAGTTTCAAGAGGGCCTCACGATCCACTGGACTGGATTCTCCTGGAATTCAGGAGTCTCAACGGTTCTCAGCCACCATGTGGGTGCTGGGGATAGAACCCAGTCCGCTGCAGAGTGGTCGGCGTCTTAACCGCTAGGCCCATCTCTCCAGCCCCTACAGAGAGCTTTTAAGAAAAACCACAAAACTAGAGGAAGTTTGTGTGACATCATAAGTACAATTGGCACTACAGTAAGAACACAATTGCCAAAAAAAAAAAAACAAAAAAAAAACACAATTCAAGCAGTGGTGACCTTTACGGTGATTTGGTTTGTGGTTTGTAGAAGTGAAGCCCCTGGGGCAGGGTGAAATGCGGGTGGGAAAAGGAGTGGTAGGCTAGGGGAAGCACTCCCTCAGGGGCCGGGAAAGTTCACATCCTAGAACCTGAGGTAGCTGTGGAACTAGAACTCAGGGTCAGACTGTATTGCTTGTGGTGTAAGTGAGTCATTGGGAAAGGCTTGCCTTTAGTTAACTCAATTTTACAAGTTAACTTCCTTCTGACCTGGTCCTAACAAGAGAACAGGAATGATTTCATAGGATATTTATTTTTTTTAATTTGTTTTATTGTTATTAAACTTCTTTCATAAATATACATCATTTTTCAATCCGAATTTAGCAGTCACTGTCCTTGCTCCATGCCCCCACCCTACCTGAACCCTGCACTCTATGCATACAATGTGTCTTGCATCTTTTCTGAGTCTTTCCCAGAGTTTTTTTTTTCGTTCTTTGTCTGTGTTTTTATGTTCATTTGGTTGTTTGAATCATTTTCTAACTTGTCATAAATTATATATATACACATAAGATATACAGAGTATATACATACATACCCATATCAAGCCGGATATTAGGAGGTATTTTTTATTTTTTTTTTTTTTTTTTTTTTTTTTTTTTTTTTTTGGCTTAAAGATGTCATGTTTCCTTAAGGAAGTGCTTGAGAGTTCCTCCTTGGCAAGCCCAACAACCATCAATCCCTCCCCTTGTGCCTTCACCTGGGTCGGTCCCCCTTCCCATGGTCCCCCCCCAAATGAAGGATCCAGCTAAGCATTCTATCTGTCTTGATCCCCCTGCACCGGCCCCTCCATGACACAGCCTGGACTAGCTGCTCATATATCACATCCGCGCAGTCTATAACTCTGACAGAGTGCCAAAATCCCTAGCTGCTTCAGTCACAAGCGTTGGCTGTTAGTTAGTCCCCATTCTGGCATTGAAGGTTTCTTGAGAGAGACATTGGGTCCTTTCAGCTCCATGATTGAGGGTTAAAAAGCTGTGTCTCCATGGCTTCAATTTGAGACAGTCAAGGGCAACAAAAGCGTGGCAGCCACAGAGTAAATGGTTGGCACTTGCCAGTTAGTAAAGAATTTGAAGCAAGGCCAACAACAGTGCTTCTCTTTTTTTCTTTTGGCCTTTTGTTTACAAGATCTCAAAGTATTATATCTCCTGGCTGCGAGAGCTCCGGCAGGTAGGCAGAGAGGGAGCAAGCGCCAGGCCATCTGTCCTCTCTGGGCTGAGCAGGCAGGATGGTATATATAAGGCAGTGCAATATATGTAGTATGCGGGTTGGTGGGAGAAGGGAAAAAGAAAAGGGAAGGAAGGATTCTAGTCGGAAGAGTGGCGGGGAGAGGAGATAGAGAGAGTGGGGGGATAGCTTTGGAGCCAATAGTAACTCACCACATCGGTTTAGGCTGTTTTCAGGTCAGGGCTATGCTGAATCACTCCTATGCGGAAGTGACCGGGCAGAGACAGGTCTGCTCAAACTAGTCAGGCTACAGGGGGTTTATTAAGTAGGGCACATTCTCTTAAGGGCCCAATGGGACCCAACAATATCTGAGTACAGTTTCTCTCTGGTCTTAGACTGATTATTTCTGGTTTTACTTTCTCAAGGATATTTAAAGTATAGGTGGAGCCCTTATAATTGTGTGTGTTAATAAAATTGTGCTAATCTGAGGGAGTACATGTGGCATTTTTTTCTTAAGACAAAAAAGAACTTCTGCTCTGTGTGTGGTGTCAAAAGGCTTTAATTCCAGCGCTTGGGTCCCCTAGGTTCAAGGGCCAGCCTGGGTCTTATAGAATGCCATTTCTCTCAAAAAATGGGAGGGTGAGGAGAAAGGAAGAAAAAAAGAAGAAAGAGCTTTATCAGGTTCCCATAGAAACCATTGACCTGGAAAAGATAAGTTAGTTGCTTGTTGTCCAAGGGTTCTTGGTTTAGTCTGATTTCTTACCTAGTTTGCAAATTATTTTCAGCTCATGATAGCATGGGGTTGAAGGAGAATTCAGGGCCCTACTCGGAAAGCTGTTGGGCTCCTAGAAATAAATACACCTTCCTAAAAGCCATGGAGAGGCCCTCCTTCCCACTGAACATTTTTCCTTCTTGGCCTAAGGTATGAATTATGCAGTTCTTGAGTATTTTCTCTTGCCTTCAAGCATTAACTACACCGTCTGTCCCACTGCTGCCCTGAAATAAACTGATGAGAAGGCTGATTGACAGAATGAAATGTCAGTGGTAGCAAGGATTCATAGCATCAGAAGTGACTTCCTGGGGCTGGAGAGATGGCCTAGCGGTTAAGAGCGCCGACATGCTCTAGAGAGGGACCCGGGTTCGATCCCCAGCACCCACATGGCGGCGAAAGCCCGTCTGAAATCCAATTCCAAGAGAACTCCAGGCGCCAGGGGAGACAATCCGAGACCCTCTTCTGACCTCCGCGGCATTGCACGACGACGGGTGCACAGACCTCTGCATGCAGACAGTAACATTGATACACATACCAAAAATTAAAAAAATAAAAAAAAAATTTTTATTTCTGTATGTGTATCAATGTACTGTCTGCATGCAGGTCTGTGCACCCGTGTCGTGCAATGCCGCGGAGGTCAGAAGAGGGTCTCGGATTCCCCTGGCGCTGGAGTTCTCCTGGAATTGGAGTTTCAGACGGCTTTCGGCCGCCATGTGGGTGCTGGGGATCGAACCCGGGTCCTCTGTAAGAGCAGTCGGCGCTCTTAACCGCTAGGCCATCTCTCCAGCCCCAGGAAGTCACTTCTGATGCTATGAATCCTTGCTACCACTGACATTTCATTCTGTCAATCAGCCTTCTCATCAGTTTATTTCAGGGCAGCAGTGGGACAGACGGTGTAGTTAATGCTTGAAGGCAAGAGAAAATACTCAAGAACTGCATAATTCATACCTTAGGCCAAGAAGGAAAAATGTTCAGTGGGAAGGAGGGCCTCTCCATGGCTTTTAGGAAGGTGTATTTATTTCTAGGAGCCCAACAGCTTTCCGAGTAGGGCCCTGAATTCTCCTTCAACCCCATGCTATCATGAGCTGAAAATAATTTGCAAACTAGGTAAGAAATCAGACTAAACCAAGAACCCTTGGACAACAAGCAACTAACTTATCTTTTCCAGGTCAATGGTTTCTATGGGAACCTGATAAAGGCTCTTTCTTCTTTTTCTCCACCCTCCCCATTTTTTGAGAGAAGGCATTCCTATATAGACCAGGCTGGCCTTGAACTCAGGGATCCCAAGCGCTGGAATTAAAGCCTTTTGACACCACACACAGAGCAGAAGTTCTTTTTTGTCTTAAGAAAAAAATGCCACATGTACTCCCTCAGATTAGCACAATTTTATTAACACACACAATTATAAGGGCTCCACCTATACTTTAAATATCCTTGAGAAAGTAAAACCAGAAATAATCATTAAGACCAGAGAAATTGTACTTCAGATATTGTTGGGCCCTGTGGGCCCTAGAGAATGTGGCCTACTTTAACCCCCTGAGCCTGACTAGAGTTTAGTGACCCATGTCTCTGTCCCGTCACTTCCGCATAGGAGTGACTCAGCATAGCCAGACCTGAAAACGCCTATAACCGATGTGGTGAGTTACTATTGGCCCAAAGCTATCCCCCCACTCTATGTATCTCCTCTCCCGCCTTCCTTTCTCCACCCCTCCCACCAAGCATATATAAGCCACTGCTTATATATACCATCCCGCTCAGCCCCAGAGGAGAGACAGGCTGGCCTGGCTCTCCTCTCTGCCCTACCTGCCGGAGCACCCAGCAAGATATAAAACTTGAGATCTTAGTAAAAAGCCAAAAAGAAAAAAAGAGAGAGCACTGTTGTTTGGCCTGTCTTCAATTCTTACTGGCAAGTGCATTTACTCTGTGGCTGCCACTGCTTTTGCCACTCTTCAAAGCCATGAGACACAGCTTTTTAACCCTCCAATATGGACTGAAGACCCATGTCTCTCCAAGAAACCTTCAATGCCAGATGGGGACTACTACAGCTTGTGGATTAAGCAGCTAAGGGGATTTTAGCCTCGTCAGAGTATAGACTGCCATTGTTGGACTACCCAGGCTGTGTCATGGAGGCCGGTGCAGGGGGATCAAGACAGAATGCATGCTTAATGGACTTCATTTGGGGGGGACCATGGGAGAGAAAGACCCCAGGTGAAGCACAAGGGGAGGATTGATGGTTGTTTGGGCTTGCCAAGGAGGAACCTTCAAGCACTTCCTTAAGGAAAACATGACATCTTTTAGCCAAAAAAAAAAAAAAAAATCCTCCAATTCAGGTGATATGGGTATGTATGTATATATGTATATATTTATGTGTATATATATAACTACGAATATATATTGAAGCAATACAAGTTAGAAAGAACAACAACACAAAAGAACTGGAAAAAAAACTCTGGAAAGACTCAGAAAAAGATGCAAGACATGTATAGTAGAGTGCAGGGATTCAGGTAGGGTGGGGAGCATGGAGAAGGAAGTGACTCTAAATTCGATTGAAAAAATGATGTATGATTTATGGAAAAAGTTTAATAACAATAAAAAAATTAAAAAATAAATATCCTTGAAACATCTATCCTGTTCTCCTGTTAAGGACCAGGTCAGAAGGAGTTAACTGTAAAAATTGAGTTAACTAAAGCAAGCCTGGTTCCCATGACCAACTTAACCACAAGAATACAGTCTGACCCTGAGTTCCTAGTTCCCACAGCTACCTCAGGTCAGGATGAACTTTCCCGGCCCTGAGGGAGTGCTTCCCACCCCCTAAGCAGCCCATTCCTCTTCAAGGGGCTTCATGCTGCAAAACACAACCAATCACCGTAAAGGTCACCACTGCTTGAATTGTGTTTTTTTTTTTTTTTTTTTTTTTTTTGGCATTGTGTTTCTATAGCCTTGTAGCTGTGTTTCTATAAGGTCACCAAATTCCTCTAGTTTGTGGTTTTTGTCCTTAAAAGCTCTCTGTAGGGGCTGGAGAGATGGCCTAGCGGTTAAGAGCGCCGACCACTCTTGCAGAGGACCCGGGTTCTATCCCCAGCACCCACATGGTGGCTGAGAACCGTCTGAAGCTCCAATTCCAGGAGAACTCCAGTTCCAGGGGAATCCGAGACCCTCTTCTGAACTCCGCGGTGCTGCACGACACGGGTGCACAGACTTGCATGCAGACAGTACGTTCATACACATATAGAAATAAATAAAATTAATAAAAAAAAATTAAAAAAAAAAAAAAGCTCTCTGTAGCAGACAGTCGAGGTTGTACTCATCCCTGCGTGGAGTGGGTTGCATCCTTGATGCCTCAGTTTTCTTAATTGGTTTCTGATGCACCAGCAAATTAAATAAATTTTGTATTAAAGATTGAATACTGGGCTTGAGAGTTTTTCTGTGCAATTTTCGAACCCAAACATTTGAGGGCTCGTCTGGGATTGCACAGGCCTCCAAGCCCAGCCAATTTCCTTTTTCCTGAGTGCTCACCACCACACTCTGAGGTAAAACTTTCTGTTTTGAATATGTATCTGTCTTGAATCTGTATCTGTTTTTGGTCCAAACTATCCTAAGATCTGGTTAGGGTTTCTAGACAGCTATACTCACAAGACAAATGATCTACTACAACTTAGCATAATTAATCCTACTCCGAAAAGACAAAGGGCCCCCTCTCTCTCCTCCATACCCAACTTTTATTAAGGGAATTCACATAGGAAAGGAACCATAATTGAATCCCCTAACTCCAGTGTATGTGAAATTAAGGAGTGCTCTGAGAATATCTCATGCCCCTTTTCTACTTTATACCAACAAAACCATGTAGAACATTAGAAGAGTTGCAATCAGGCAAAAATAATTTGCTTTCCATGGACCTGGACTCCTCCATTTATTCTAAAAACAGAATCAGTCAAGATTGCCAATTAGCCTTATTAGATGCTTTTTTGTTTTTTCCAATGCAGGCTTGGAAAACTATAGGTTACCAAAGAAACCACAAACAACTCAGCCATTATTGAAGAAATCAAGACAAGAAAATACTATTTCCCCCCAGAAGACTATCAACAGTTTGTTGGTGAGGAGAAATATATAGTTTCAAATACAGCTGGTAGATTTCTAAGTCATTGCAGCCTTTGGTGATACAGGTACAGTTTGATTCTTTTATTTTATCTTTTCCAGACAGGGTCTCCCTGTAGCCCCAGCTGTCCTGGAACTCACTCTGTAGACCAGGCTGGCTTGAACTCAGAGAGATCCCTCTGGCTCTGCCTTCTGAGTGCCAGGATTAAAGGTGTGCACCACCACACCTGGCTCAGTTTGACTTTTTATCAAAAGTTTAAAAACACCCTAGGCATGAAGACTTG
Source organism: Rhizomys pruinosus (assembly GCA_009823505.1). NCBI lineage: Eukaryota > Metazoa > Chordata > Mammalia > Rodentia > Spalacidae > Rhizomys > Rhizomys pruinosus. Next base: position 928,001 of record VZQC01008741.1, on the reverse strand, counting down.
TATGTATAATCTTAGCACTCAGGAGGCAGAGGCAGAAGAACCTAAATTTCAAGGTCTGGATAGGCAAGATGTTTCAGTAGGAAAATTTCTATACAACCTTGAAAAATCTGAGTTCGATCTCTGGGATCCACAGCAGAAAGAGAAGAGTCCAAAAGCTGTCCTCTGATCTCTAGGCACACACACTAGTAATAAATTTTAACTAATTAATTAATCAAAAATTCAAGGCCAGCATGGGCTATACAGTCAGATCCTGATAAAAGAAAATGAAGGAAAAAGGGAGAAGAGGAGAGAAAGAGAAGGGGAAGCACTTTAGAATTAGAGGTAGGAGATCAGCAACCCCAGTCAGCCTGGGTTATATATCCAAGGGGCTAAACGAGACTCAGCCTCAAAAAAAACCAAAACAAAACAAAGGAAAAGTTGGGTGTGGTGGTGCATGACTTTAATCCTAGCACCAGGGAGGCAGAGGCAGGCAGATGGATCTTTGTGAGTTCAAGGTCAGCCTGGTCTACAAAGTAAGTTCCAAGACAGCTGGGGCTACAGGGAGACCCTGTCTCGAAAAGACAAAAAAAAAAAAAAAAACGAGGGAAGGAAAAAATGGTCGGGGGATAGATTTAAAACACCCACATACTAGAGGAGGAAACCAGGCGCCACGATGCTTGTTATGTCCGATCTCCGTAGCTACACACACACCACATGCTAGCAATGTATGGTACCCATGTACTCACATGACATATACAATAAAAAAATTTTAAGTTTAAAACATGCTCAGGCTATGTGTCACATGCCTTAATCCGTCGAGCACTCGAGAGGCAGAGCAGAACTGGAGATCTCTGTGAGTTCAAGGCCAGCCTGGTCTAGATGAGTGAGTCCAGGCCAGCTGCGACTAAAGGAGACCCTGCCTCAGAAAAGACCCCCCCACAAGAAAAGGAAAAGATAAAACACAGCCCAGTGTGGGGTACAATGCGCTTTAGTCCTCCCAGACTTTGAGAGGCAGCAGGCAGGCCCATCGTCTTAAATTTGAGGCCAGCTAGTCCTTTGTTTGAGACAGGGTCTCCAATGTAGCCCCCCAGCCCCGCCCTTTTAGCCCCCTAAACTCAGTATGTAGACCAGGCTGACCTTGACTCACGCAGGATAGATCCGCTCTGCCTTGTCCTCCAGAGTTGCTGGGAGTTTAAAGGTGTGTGCCGACCGGGGAGTCTGCCCAGCCTCACCAGATGATTTTAACAAATAGTAGGCCTCAAATATGAGATGCTCAAGCCAGGTTCATCACAGCACTTTTTAGTAATAGGTCCCAAAACTAGATAGACATAATAAGGATAGGGCATAAGCCTTTTAAAAAGATATGGACCAAGGGGCTGGAGAGATGCGCCTAAGGCGGTTAAAGAGTGCGCGGACTGCTGCTGTACAGAGGACGCCGGCTGGTTCGATACCCAGTCACGCTCACATGGCGGCCGAGAAACAACTGAAACTCCAATTCCAGAGAAGCTCTCAGTTCCAGGGAGAATCCGACAAGCCCATTTTATGACCTCTGCGGCAATTGCCAGGACACGGGTTGCACAAAGCTTGGCATTCGCAGAACTAGTAACATTGTTCAATACAGAAATCAAAATGCTGGCGTGGTGGCCGCACACCTTTTTAACTGTTCCTAGCACTTGTGGAGGCAGAGGCATGTCGATCCGTGTGAGTTTGAGGCCAGCCCTGGTTACAGAGTGAGTTTCAGGACAGCCGAGAGCTGCAGGGAGAACCCTGTCTCAAGACCAAAAAATAAAAATAAAAAAAAAGAAATAAAATAAATAAAATAAAAGAAAAAATAAAAAGAATGGACTAGATTCCCTTTAAGTTTAAACCTTGTACATTATTGTAAAATTTGGAGTAAATTGGCTATTAATTGCATAAATATTAAAGATTATGTGTCAAGTGTGCCCCACAGTGAATATTGTATAATTTTGGCATTGGGTGACCTACTTGTTAAAATTTCAGCTGAAATTATTTATGTTAAATGTTTAGATTTGTGGAAGGATTTAACATTATGTCTAAAGAATCTACACTATTAATGGCACCAACTACTGGCATGAAAAAAAGTATTGATAGTGAGATCAACTTAAAAGAGAAGTCTGGGATCATTATTTGTGTTAATCAGAAAAGCTTTGTTTATTCCTGTCTGTTTCTGAGTTTATATATCATTTCAAATTAGCTTTTCTTTCCTTTTTAATAAGATCTAGGTCAAATGTATCTAGGAGCAAGTAGATCACATAGTTCAACTTGAGTTAGGAATAAAGTATTAGAATGAGAGTGGAAAAATAAAATAAAAATAAAAAGAATGGACCAAATCTGCAAATGCTAATATGAAAATATCTTTAATGAATACTGTTAACCCCCCCCCCAAAAAAAAGAACCAGCAGCAGCTGCTGAGGGCCATTAAGATGGGTCAGTAGGTTAAGATTCTTGCTGGGGCTGGAGAGATGGCTCAGTGGTTAAGGGCACCAACTGCTCTTGCAGAAGACCTGGGTTTGATTCCCAGCACCCACATGGCAGCTAAGAACCATCTTTAACTCCAGTTCCAGGGGAATCCAACGCCCTCCTCTGACCTCCGCAGCATTGCAGGACATGGGTGCACCAACCTACATGCATACAGTACACTCATACACTTAAAAAATAATTTAAAAAATTAAATAAAGCCGGGAGGGGTGGCGCACGCCTTTAATCCTAGCACTTGAGAGGCAGAGGCAGGCGGATCTTTGTGAGTTCAAGGCCAGCCTGATCCACAGAGTGAGTTCCAGGACAGCTGGGACTACAGGGAGACCCTGTCTCAAAAAGACCAAAAAAAAAAAAAAAAATTTAATAAAAAAGATTCTTGCTGAATGACAAGCCTGATGACCTGAGTTCCAACCTGGGACCCACTTGATTGCAAGGACAAAAATGACTCCCACAAGCTGTTCTCTGATCCACAGATGCACTGTAGCATGTATGCCTGTGTGCATATATAAATGAATGAAAAAGGTTGGAAACCTGCATCATTACATGTTTCCTTTATTCCAAATTTCATAGGATGGATACACTTATTGATATCAGCATAGAATTATATTCTAAAATGATAGGTACCTAAGAAACTGTTCACTGTAGTTACCTTTGGAGATGATAGTGACTATAGACCAGGAAAAAGAAATGAGCTGATGAACAAATATTCAAACGAACCCCCATCCCCCATTTTTCTACATGAAAGCTCTAAATCCAAAATATATTACTATAAAAATAAGACAATAATCACCACTTAGGAGCCTGGGTCCCTCCTAAGAGCTCTCTTCTCCCACCCCATCCCTTCCTCTGCATGTCACCCCTCCATATGGACTTTGAATTACCCAAGTATTTTCCCACCATTCCCTTACCACTTTAGCAAACATGAAAATGCTGTGTGTCTACAACAAAAATTTTAAACCCTTAAAGAAAGAAATTGAAGAAGACCTCAGAAGATGGAAAAACCTCCCATGCTCATGGATTGGGAAAATTAACATTGTAAAAATGTCCATTTTACCAAAACTCTTGTATAGATTTAATGCAATCCCAATCAAAATCCCCAAGAGTTTCTTCACAGGCTTGGAAACAAAAGTTCTTAAATTCATTTGGAAAAACAAACCCCGAATAGCCAATCAATCCTGAGGGAAAAGATCTACACAGGAGGGAGCTCTTTACCAGATTTAAACTATACTACAGGGCTATAGTGCATAAAACAGCCTGGGTTAGCTGCACAAAACCAGACCTGTTTGACCAATGGAACAAAACCGAAGATCCAAATCTGAGCACATACAATTTTCAGCCATCTCATTTTGACAAAAGGGGGCAAAGAAACCGACAATGGAGAAAAACAGCATCTTCAGCAAGTGGTGTTGGCAAAACGATCACCACTTGTATGAAGTATATGAAATTAAACCCCTACCTCTACCCTCTGTACAAAAGTCAACTCCGATGGATTAAAGACCCCAACTTGAAACCCCAAACTCTGAAGGTGATAAGAAAAAAGTTTGCACAGAACTACAGAGACATAGGCTAGAAAGGATTCCTAAATAAACAGCAGCTGCAACAATAATAGGTCGAACAATGGACAAATGGGACCTCATAAAACTCAAAAGCTTCTGTACATCAAAAGAGAACAATCAAGGAAGTGGAAGAGAAATCCCCACAGAATGGAGAGAAACCTCACTGCAGATACATTCTGACAAAGCATTAGATTTCCGAATATAATAAACTCAAAAAACAAAGAAAAAAGGAAATAAAACGACCCCCTTCAAATAGATGGAGCAAAGAACTGAACCAGAGACTCACAAGCGAGGAATTAGAAAGAGATGTCTGAGAAACACCTCAAGAAAGCTCAACATCACGAATAGTTAAAAAGGAAAGAATAAAAACATAATATAGCAAACTAAAAAAAAAACCAATAAAATGTAGATCAAGAAAACAAATGATACCAAGTGCTGGAGGTTGTGGGGAAAGGGACAACTCATCCACTGCTGGTGAATAAACTTGTACAGCCACTATGGAAAGCAGTGTGGAGAACCTTGGAAGACTTGGAATGAACTTGCCACCCAGACCCAGCCATAAACACTCCTAGGGCTTGACCCCTCAAGACTTACGCCACCAGAGATACATGCACGGCATTTTATTGCAGCCTCGCTTCACAATAGCAAGGAGCTGGAACCAACCTTAAAGGCCCCTCACACGGACGAGTGGATAGGAGAAAAATGTGGTACATCACACAATGGAATTCCTATGCAGCAGTAAGAAACGACAATGCTACAGCTAGCTTTCAGGAAAATGGCTGGAGCTAGAGATGAAAATCATCTATGAAAGATAACACAGTCCCAGTAAAAACAAACGATGCATGGTTAACATCTCTGTTGGATGCTGTCCAATTACCCAGTTGTAAGGATTCTTGTGTATGGGCCCCCCCCCTGAGCTTTTTTAACCAAAGCAGTTTGGCATGAATCATTTTGAAACTAAAAACAACATAAACATCTGCATCAAAGAACTGACTGAAACAGTAACTTCTCTCAAAACATGTCAACTTCCCCATGGAAAATATGAGAAAAGACTAAGGAGGAAAGCAAACGGTTTGGCAGAATGCACGAGCTCTGGTGGGGTGGGGGGAATGAGCGGAACTGGCGATCAGATTGTTAAAATAAATAATAATTTTATATGAAAAAAAAATAAAAAAATAAATGGAAAAAAAAAATCCAAAAAAAAAAAAAAAAGAAAATGCTGTGTGTCTGAGAATTTTAAAAGAAATCATATTTAGTGAGGCACCAAGGGGAAAGGAGAAAAGAGCTACAGGAGGCACAACAGGAAGCTGGTAGGGGAACTGGAGAAGAATCAGAACCACAACATTAGCACACTCCTCTCCAGACACTGCTGTGCCATCATAAATTACTCAAGCTTTTCACTGGAGATGAACAGCTCAGTGCTTCACTCCACTTGCCAGCTACTATAATTATAAGTAAAATAGATAGTGGTTGGGGGAAAGCTGGCATAGTCAGTCTAGACTCTGCCTTTTGTAATATGAATGGGACAGAACCATTGTTCCTAAAAGGCATGCAATAGTAGAGAACACTACACTGAACCACAGACTGTCTTGTTTGCAGACAATGCCATCCTTAGGCACATAGTGCAAAGGCACTTGAGGGTACCTGACACTGGAAAAGCAGGAGGGATGAGAGGGTGTGTAACAAAGAGGGCATAGAGGGCAGGAGAATCTCCACAGCCTTCGGAGCCACAGAGAACCCTGCTCAACATGAAGAACACCCTGCTACTATAATAATTAAAACTCCCTGTAACTGCACCATGGAGGGAATGAACTAAGACTGAAAATCAAGGAAGATGATTCTATGTTCTTTTTGTTTTTGTCTTTTCGAGACAGGGAACCCTGTAGCCCCTGCTGGCCTTGACCTCACAAAGATCCCCCAGTGCTGGGACTAAAGGCGTGCGCCACCACACTCAGCTGATTCTAGTTCTTAAATGCCTGCTTCATCAAAGGGCCACAAAATAAATTATAACCTTGCTTGCTTTCATGGCATTCTCCTGCAATACTGTTTTACAAAGAAAGATATTACTTTCACACAAGATTTCTAAGAAGTCTTTCATAAACAAGGAAGATTTTATGTGCAAGTGTCAAAAAGGGCCATGCCTCCTTTATAAGACCTAAGGAACAGGAAAGAGCCTCTTATCTACCCCCCATCTCCGTTTTTAATGATTCCTGAAATTCCCCATCAGTGCTTCATACCATCAAGTCAGGATTGTGCTGGTGTATTATGTTCCATAAAAGGAGAGCAGGGTGTGGTGGCGCACGCCTTTAATCCTAGCACTTGGGAGGCAGAGGCAGGTGGATCTTTGTGAGTTCAAGGCCAGTCTGGTCTACAGAGCCAGTTCCAGGACAGCTGGGGCTATGGGAGACTCTGTCTCAAAAAGACCAATCAATCAATCAATCAATCAATAAATAAATAAATAAATAAACAAATTAGGTCCCTAATACCTAACATGGCACTGGCTGTTAACTTACTGCTGTAGTTACTGATCCTTTGGGAAACTGGAAAGAGCAAAGGCAAACAAATTTCCATTTAAAAAACCACACACAGTAGGGGTTGGAGAGATGGCTCATTAGTTAAGAGCACTGGCTGTTCTTGCAGAAGACCCAGGTTTGAATCCCAGAACCCACATGGCAACTAGCAACCATCCATAACTTCAGTTCCAGGAGACCTGAAGCCCTCTTCTGACCATGGGCATTGCATGAGACTGATACAATTACACACATACAGGCATAACACTCATACACATAAAATAAAAATAACTAATTACTAACATGAACAGATAATATAAAACTTCCTTATAATTTCAGAGGTTCTACTAAGCCCATCCAAAGATATCCTCTCTGGCCTGAGATTAAGAAACCCTAGCTCAGCAGCAATGAGTGTGATGTATTGCCTCCACATCAGTAAAAACTCCCGTGCAAGTAGGAGAGCTGACCATCAAGTGCAAAGGCAGGACTAAAGGGAGGCTCCCACTACTACATACAGCTTAGAACTGACCCTGTCTAGAGTCCAGATATCTATTCATGATTCTGCAGAAAGGATGATGAGTTTCTCATTCTGTCTGCTGCTTGGATTAGGCTCTTCTGCCTTCAGAGAAGCAGGACATGTCAAAAGATGCCCAGTCAAGATCAGCTGCCAAACAGGTTCTCACAACACTTGAGAAATGAGAAAGGGAAAGTTGGAAGACTTTATGAGACAAGGGGCTTACCTCTGAGGTTTTCGAATGTCCCAAAGACCCACTCCTTCCTTTGAATTGGCTGTGGCCAATAACCTGGGCTCCACAGGGTTAAACATGACACTGTGAAAGGCAGATGGATAGTTTGCCAAGCAGAAGGGCTCTGTGAAAACAGAAAATACAATCAAGTCATCCAAGGCACCTTTAGGCCAGGGGCAGGAAGCTAAGAAGTGTGAATGTAAATAGGGGCATACTCTTTAACAACCATGCCAAAAGCCAGAAATCCAGTGTAGTACATACTCCACCAGGTACCCTACCTTTATGTCCTGGAGCCTCAAATATAAAGTTAAACACATTTAGCCAACTTTAAAACATAACACTCAGAATCTATACAGCATTGGAAAAGAGGAAGGTGAACTGTTTTACAGAAGAATTCCACATGAGCTAAAAGAAAATTCATGAGTCTGGAGAGATAGTTCAGCACTTAAGAGCAGTGAATGCTCTTAAAGAAGACCCAGGTCACCCTGATCTACAGAGTGAGTTCCAGGCCAACTGGGGTTGCAGAGAGACCCTGTCTCAAAAAGACCAAAAAAAAAAAAAAAATCACAATCAGGGGACTAGAGCAACACAGCAGTTAAGAGAACTGGATGCTTGGCCAGGCGTGGTGGTGCATGCCTTTAATCCTAGCACTTGGGAGACAGAGGCAAGCGAATCTTTGTGAGTTCAATCAAGGCCAGCTTGGTCTACAGAGTGAGTTCCACGACAACTGGGGCTACAAGGAGACCCTGTCTCGAAAAGACCAAAAAAAAAAAAAAAAAAAGAGAGAGAGAGAACTGGATGCTCTTACAGAGGAACTGGGTTCAGTTTCCAGCACCCACAAGACAGATAACAACCATCCTTAACTCCAGTTCCAGGGGATCCAACACCCTCTTCTGACCTCTGCAGGCAATGAACAACATGCATGCACTTACACTCATACACATAACATTTTTTAAACATTCTGTATTAGCCAGGCATTGTGGCGCACGCCTTTAATCCTAGAACTTGGGAGGCAGAGGCAGGCGGATCTTTGTGAGTTCAAGGCCAGCCTGGTCTCCAGAGTGAGTTCCAGGACAGCTGGGGCTACAGGGAGACCCTGTCTCGAAAAGACCAAAAAAAAAAAAGACAAAAAATAAAAGATAAAAAATAAAATTGTTTTTAGACAAGACCAAACAGTAAAAACTTAAGGCAAAAGAATAATTTTCCCTTCTGGTTCATAATGCTCTCTAAATGGCTCAGTGTAGAATTATGATTTGACTTCCAGTATAAGAACATTAAAAAAAGAGAGTAAGTGACTGTGGGGTACCTAGACTCAATAGATACAACTAAAATACAACCCCTACACCTAAGGCTGAGGGAACATCACAGAAGAGGGGGTGCAAAGACTGTATAAGCAAGAAGACCAGGATGCCTGCTGCTAAAGAGCTGTTAGTGTCTTCTAGACACAACAGGAAAGCTGTACTCATCAAATCACAACAACATGGTTGTCTAAACAAGACCTATATAATGACAATACCAGCTGACAGGCCAATGTGGCTGGGGGAAATTTCACAAGATCATACCTCTAGATGAAGGGCTACAGGACATCAATACCTGCTAAGAGAGGAAGAATCTGTTTTCTCCAGGGATAAGCTCCCTATGAGAAGGCCTAAACACATTTACATACTAGCACCATTAAATGAACTCAGTAGGTCAATTATGTGTGTGTGTGTGTGTGTGTGTGTGTGTGTGTGTGTACAAATGTAACTAATAATTAAAAAGGAGATCAGGATATTCAGAAAGACTGGGGGAATACAGGAAGAGCTGCAGGAAAGAGAAAAAGGAGTAGAAATGATGTAAATACAGTATTAATGTATGTAATTCTAAATTTACTTAAATTTAAAAAAGAAAAATTTTGGGCTGGAGAGATAGCCTAGTGGTTAAGAGCACCGACGCTCTTGCAGAGGACCCGGGTTCGATCCCCAGCACCCACATGGCGGCTAAGAACCGTCTGTAACTCCAATTCCAGGAGAACTCCAGTTCCAGGGGAATCCGAGACCCTCTTCTGACCTCCGCGGCATTGCACGACACGGGTGCACAGACCTGCATGCAGACAGTACATTCATACACATACAAAAATAAATAAATAAATAAATAAATAAATAAAAAAATAAAAATAAAAAAGAAAAATTTTTTTGGTCTTTTGAGACATGGTCTTCCTATAGTCCCAATAGACCTGTCTGGCCTTGACTCACAGAGATCCACCTGCCTCTGCCTCCTGAGTGCTGGAATTAAAAGCATGGGCCACCCACACCTGGCCTCCACATCTTATTTCTATTCAAAGTTCTGCACAGGTGAATTACTCTACTGCCCCAACCATCAAAGCAACGCAGACAAAGGAAGATCAAATCTACAAGCACCAGAAACTCAGCCACCACTGCTGTTTGTTGTGACCAGATCTGCCTGACCAAGAACAGGATTCTTTTATTTTCTTTTCTTTTTTTGGCCTTTTCAAGACAGGGTCTCCCTGTAGCCCCAGCTGTCCTGGAACTCACTCTGTAGTCACTCTGTAGACCAGGCTGGCCTTGAACTCACAAAGATCCGCCTGCCTCTGCCTCCCAAGTGCTAGGATTAAAGGTGTGCGCCAACACGCCCAGCAAGAACAGGATTCTTTGATAGACTGAACCCTGAACATCCCATCATGGAAAATGTTTGGAATATGGGGAAATAAAGACCTAGGTCCTGACAAAGAGGGGAGGATAGTAACTCTGTGTATTCACAGATATAATCAATAGAAAACCAAACTGAGGGTGGAAGTAGACATAGCAGTGAACTGGAAGAAAGGCTTTTGAAAAGAGTAACAGAGATAAAATTCTTCTGCAGGAAATAAGCTAAGAGGATGCATTTTATTGTTTTATATTTTTTTATTTTATTTTTTGTATGTGTATGAATGTACTGTCTGCATGTAGGTTTGTGCACCTGTATTGTGCAATGCCTCGGAGGTCAGAAGAGGGCATCCGATTCCCCTGGAACTGGAGTTAAAGATGGTTCTCAGCCACCATGTGGGTGCTGGGGATTGAACCCGGGTCCTCTGCAAGAGCAGTTGCCGCTCTTAACCGCTAGGCCATCCCTCCAGCCCGAGGATGCATTTTCTAAAGAGTTTTAAAGTCAACAAAACAAGTTCTTCCGTGACTTTTTGTTTTGATTTTTGATTTTTTTGTCTTTCTGAGACAGGGTCTTCCTATAACCCCAGCTGGCCTGACACTTGATATCTAAACCAGGTTGGCCTTGAACTCACAGAGATCTACCTGCCTCTGCCTTCCAAGTGCTAGGATTAAAGGCATGTGCCACCAGGCCCAGCTCTTCAGTGGCTTTTGAAGGAGGTGCTCACTGACAATTCCTCACAGATTGAATGAACTTCCCACCACTTTACAATTCTACACAGATGAGATAAGGGTCTGTTTTGTTCAACAAAAGAACAAGTCTGAAATTTGTCTGAAATAAAGTGCATACTGCTTCATTCTTAGTAAACAACCAAAAAAGTTCCTGTCAGCACCACACCAGAGGGTCCCCTGGCAGCTATGTTCCACATGGAAACATCACATCTTCTGCCCTAGGGACCTTGAAGCACCATGATGTAAGGATTTGCTGACTGTAAAATGTTTGGTAAAGGTGTTTCATATCTAAGCACTTAGGGTAGGATAGGCCTCCAATGACATATATCTACACTCTGTGTGGGAATCTTGCATTTCCTTTTCCCAGATATCACTCACAATCATATTATTAAGTGAATACACAATGAATTTGACATCAAACTGTTGGGCACAATCCAACAGCCTTGTACACAGTGACCTACCTCCATGGGGAGACTCCCGGATGTCCCAGATGAGAACTCGGCCATCATCTGAAGAGCTGGCAAAAATGTTGTCATTCACTGGGCTCACTGACAAGCCATACACTGCATCTTCATGAGCAAACACATCCAGGGTCTCACTACTGAGAAACAGAAGCAAGAGAGAGGCACACAGGCATAAATACAAACATGGTCCAGAGTCCCAGCCCTCTGGTACCTAGCTAGGGTAGTTTCTTTCACTCCCAGGACAAAGTTAACCAGGTAAACCAAAAGGTATTCTATTGCTTAAAAGGTCAACATTTGACTTTCAAGTGAAAAAAATGTATGTAATGTGTGAGTATGTATGCATATAAAGGTGCTACTTTTATAAATGTCATAATTTTCATACTAAGCATATTTAAAAGTGACTCAATAGCCAGATTTTATGCTTTTATATCACATATGCATCTCCATATATTGAGATTTGAGGGTGCTATGTAATTTCTAAAAACTAAGGGGAAGCTTTAAAAGAGCCAGACCTGGTAATAGCATGGTTGGAAAGGATCTCCCAGCAAACTAGCATGGTGATTAAACAGCACAGCTCTGAACTAGATAGAACCAATACCAAGTCCTAGTGTCACCTGACTTTAAGTTACCTAACATCTCTGTGCCTCCATTCCATCTTCTGTCATGGCTATCACAATAGTATCACTCACAAAATGAACACTATGGCTAAATAAATCAATAGATAAAAAGCCCCAATAGAATAGTATCTGAACTCAATAAATATTAATTATTAGATATCTTTTATCTTCTAATCTCTCTTTAAATTTTTACCTAAAAACCGTAATTGTAGGCTGGGTGTGGTGGCACACGCCTTTAAGATTTTTTTTAATTTTATTTATTTTTTATGTATATGAATGTACTGTCTGCATGTAGGTTTATGCACCTGTGTTGTGCAATGCCGTGGAGGTCAGAAGAAGGTGTTGGATTCCCCTGGAACTGAAGTTAAAGACGGTTCTCAGCTGCCATGTGGGTGCTAGGGATCGAACCTGGGCCCTCTGCAAGAGCAGTTGGCACTCTTAACCACTAGGGGTGGCATATGTCTTTAATCCCAGCACTAGGGAGGTAGGTAGAGGCAGGCAGATCTGTGTGAATTCAAGGCCAGCCTGGTCTACAGAGCAAGCTTCAGGCCAGCTGGAACTAAAGGGAGACCATGTCTCCAAAAAAAAAAAGCTGGGTGTGATGGTGCACACCTTTAATCCTACACTTGGGAGGCAGAGGCAGGTGGATCTCTCTAAGATAGAGGCCAGCTTGGTGTCCATAGAGTTCCAGGACTAGCAACTATTACAGAAATCCTCTTATAGAAAAGTGACATTGGTTTCATATTATTTTCTATAAAAACTAAAAAACACTTGTCTAAGATATTTGCCTCTCTTTCATATGAAAAATGGTTAGTCATCTTTGCACATGAATAATCTATTTACCTTTCAACATCATGGAGGATAACTTGCTCATCATTTCCTGCAAAGGAAAAAGACATTTCATAATTCCTGCAAGTTGGTCCCTGCCCACATTTCAATGTGGAATTTTACACTTTTCATGGAAAAACATATCATGGGCTGGTGAGGTGGCAGTGATGACCTGAGATCAATCCCCAGAACCTATGATGGAGGGAGAGAATTGATACCCAAAAGTTGTCCTGGGACCTCTACAAATGTACCATAGCATGTATATGCTGGCACTCACATCATACACACTCATACATATATTATACACATATATACACAATAATAGTAATAAAAAGTATAACCACAGAGTTAATAAAAATTGGGAATGTTAACTAGAAAAAAAAATCATGAAAACAATTTAAGAAGCCAGGCATCTTGATGCATGCCTGTAATTTCAGTACTTGGGAGGTAGAGGCAGAAGGATCAGTTGTCTAGGGCCAGCCTAAGAAAACTGAGACCTTGTCTCAAAAATAAATTTTTTCTATAAAAAACTAAGGACAGAGCAATCTTTATAGATTTTTTTTATAATAGCAATAAGGTATAACCTATTACGAGTTTCTAGAATGCATAATCTAGGGGATTAGGCCAAAATAAACCGTTGGCCATTAAGGAAGAGTAAATGACCAAATAGTTCTCATCCAAGCTAACTTCCTACCCAGCAAAACACTCATAACACCTGGAATAAAATCTCTAACATTTCTAGGCTTCAGCTGTATGCTTGAAAATAGGGATAATAATTCTATTTTATTGGGCTATTATGAGGCTATAAGCCTATAAAATAATTCATACAAAACATGGCTGAGCACTTGATAGGCCCTCCTATAAATGTTTGCAATCCCTATCCTCATCACCCTTTACAGCATTAAAATCTCATGAGCATTTGATTCTAAATGATGGTAAAGCTTTCCTTTACAATTTTCTTTTATATTTCTTATTCTAAGACTTAAAATCATTATATACAGAGATATATCCATATCCTTTTTAGAAAAACCCCCAAATGGCTTTTCTAAAGCCAAAAAAATTAAAGCCTGAACATGTAAATCAGAAGAAACATCCCTCTCTATGCTTAAATGCATAGCCATAGCCACTTAAAGAGAAAACAAAAATAGCAATAAGGATGTGGTCTAAACTATCTCAAATTTCAATGTCCTGGCTACAAATTTTCCTGTGGGTACATAACAATGACATAAACTTGTACTAATGCCTCTAGATGTTGGACACAGTGTTTGGTACTAGAGACATGAGAGTAAGATTCTGGCCAGTCCTTGAAACCTTGAGTCCAAAAGTTCACAAACTAGTAGCAGCAAGAGGGTGGAACTATGGCTTAGCTTCAGGAAATGTTCTGATGGCTTTAGTTGTCAACTTGACACACCTGGTTACAGGGAACCTAAACTGAGGAACTTCCTCCATTGGATTGGCCTATGCCAGTTCTGTGGGGCATTTTCTTGATTGCTGAGTGATGTGAGCAGGTGGTCCTGTAAGGCATAAGAAAACAGGCTGAGCACAGGCCAGGGGAGCAAGCCAGTAACTGCATCTCCATGGTCTGGGCTCCACGCTCCCAACCTGAGTTCCTGCCTTGTCTTTCCTTTGATGATGGAGGAGTGTGCTTTTAAGCCAAATAAACTCTTTCCTCCCCAAACTGGTACTGGTCAGAGTGTTCTGTCACAGCAATGGAGGCGCTAGCTAAGACAGGAGCAATGATTTCCTTCATGTTCAGAGAAAAAGTACATGGGAGAATAGACATTTGAAAAAATTCTCAAATAACTGTAAACTCTCACCAGTGGAACAATTAAGAGGAAGAGATGGGGAATGAACACCTGGGATGGAAGAACAGCAAAAGGCTGCAAGGATGAGCCGGGTGTGGCTCCTCACACCTATAATCTCAGGGCTAGGGAAGCAGTGGGAGGGGGATTGCCTCAAGTTCAGGGCCAGTCTGTGCTATACAGTGAATTCAAGGCCAGGCCAGCCTAGATTATGATAGTGTGAAACCTTGCCATCAGGATAAATAAACAAACAAATAAATAAGAAGGGGGGGGATAAAGGTAAAATAATGCAGTAGTTAGTGGGCTATGGACCTGAGAAGTGAAATGAGGCAGAACAGATAAATAGGGACAAGACCTTATTTTGTGGGTACTATACTACAGGGCCAAAGCTGAACACGGTCATCTTTCTTTCTACATGGTCAGATCTCCTTCCTTTCCTTTTTCCTCCCTCCCTTCCTTCTTTTTTGGTCTCTCTGTAACTCTAGATGGCCTGGAACTCATTATAGAGACCAAGTTGGCCTCAATCTGAACAAAGATCCTCCTGCCTCTTCTTCCCAAGTGCTGAGATTAAAGGTGTGCGCCACTCTGCCTGGCATATTTTTTTCTTTTTTAATTTTCACTTTATTTTTTATGTGTTTTTGCCTACATGTATGTAAGCATACCACATGTGTGCAATGCCTGTGGAAGCCAGAAGAAGGAACTGGATCCTCTGGAACTAGAGTTATGGACCATTGTTATGCACCATATGGATGCTGGGGATCAAAATAAAACCCAGATCCTCTGCAAGAGCAGCCAGAATTCCCAACTGCTAAGCCATCTCTCTAGCCATAGTTTCTTTTTAAATAAAAATGTACAACCAGAGAAATGGGTGGAGGTGACAGAGTATTAAAGGAGCTTGTCAAACAAGCCTAGAGACCTGAATTTGATCCTAGGAACCCAAGTAAACATGGAAGGAAAGAACTTCACAAAGTTCTCCTCTGACTTCTATATATGATGTACCCACATACATCATGTATATACAATAATAATTAAAAAAATAAAAAGCTTCAGTGCTGTTTAATAAGTCATTCTAAGGCCAGGCATGGTGGTACACACCTTTGGTCCCAGCACTTGGGAGGCAGAAACAAGTGGATCCCTGTGAGTTCCAGGCCAGCTGGGGCTACAGAGAAAGCCTATCTCAAAAAGACAAAAAAAAAAAAAGTCATTCTAAATAAGTAAATGACAATTTTTGTACCCATGACCTGAGGGAGAGAGACTAGCAGCAGAATCACAAAAGGCCATTGCAGTTGAGGTCAAAGATAAGGCTTGGGGCTGGAGAGATGGCCTAGCGGTTAAGAGCACCAACTGCTCTTGCAGAGGACCCAGGTTCGATCCCCAGCACCCACATGTGGGCTAAGAACCGTCTGTAACTCCAATTCCAGGAGAACTCCAGTTCCAGGGAAATCCAAGACCCTCTTCTGACCTCCGAGGCATTGCACGACACGGGTGCACAAACCTACATGCAGACAGTACATTCATACACATACAAAAATAATAAACAGGGGCTGGAGAGATAGCCTAGTGGTTAAGAGCGCCGACTGCTCTTGCAGAGGACCTGGGTTTGATCCCCAGCACCCACATGGTGGCTGAGAACCATCTGTAACTCCAAATCCAGGAGAACTCTAGTTCCAGGGGAATCTGACACCCTCTTCTGACCTCCGTGGCATTACACAACACAGGTGCACAAACCTACATGCAGACAGTACATTCATACACATAGAAAATAAAAATTTTTTTTAAATTAAAAAAATAATAATAAATTAATTTTAAAAAAAAGATAAGGCTTGATGACACACACCTTTAATCCCAGCACTCGGGAGGCAGAGGCAGGTGGATCTTTGTGAGTTCAAGGCCTGCCTGGACAGCTAAGGCTATAGGGAGACCCTGTCTCAAAAAGAAAAAAAGACAAAAAGACAAAAAAAAAAGATAAGGACCTAAAAATCAGGGCAGTGGATATTGAAAGAGAAGAGGAAAGTAAAGGTTGAGTAATGAAAAGCTTTCAAAACAGGGCTGGAGAGATGGCCTAGCGGTTAAGAGCGCCAACCGCTCTTACAGAGGACTCGGGTTCCATCCCCAGCACCCACATGGCGTCCGAGAGCCGTCTGAAACTCCAATTCCAGGAGAACTCCAGTTCCAGGGGAATCCGAGACCCTCTTCTGACCTCTGCGGCATTGCACGACACGGGTACACAGACTTGCATGCAGACAGTACATTCATACACATACATAAATAAATAAAATTAATAAAAAAAATAAAAAAATAAAGCTTTCAAAACAGTTCTGTAGAGTGTACAAAGGAAAGGCAATTGGAGGATGAATTCAAGGTCATTATTAAGATGAGCTAGGCATGGTGACTCACACCCATAATCCCAGAACTTTGGCCACACAGTGAATTCAAGGCCAGCTTGGGCTACAGGAGACTTATCGCAAAAAAAAAAAAAAAAAAGAAAAACACTATCAAAATGAACCATGTAACCAAGTATGATGGCATATGTTTATACTCCCAATACTCAGGAGGCAAGGAATATGAAGTTTAAAGCCAGCCTGGGCTACATAGGGAGGCCTTAACACAAAACAAAATCAAATAAAACAAATAAGATGAACCTTGTATTTTGGAGACAGGGTCTCCCTTTGTCCCAGCTGGCCTGGAGCTCACTATGTAGACCAGGCTGGCCTTGAACTCACAGAGATCCGCCTGCCTCTGCCTCCAGAGTGCTAGGATTAAAGGTGTGCACTACCATGCCAGGCAAAACTCACATTTTTATAAGTTGAAAATAGAAGTTTTCATCAGTTTCTTTCACCTTGGTTTCAGAATTGTTGTTCCCCAGCACCGCAACCCATTCTCCCTCTTTTGGGCAGTGCTGTGGATCTAACTGTGGACCTTGTATAGTCCACGTAAGTACTCTATTCCTGAGCTATATCCTCAATCCAATCAATTGAACTTAAAATGCTTTTGGAACAAAAAAGATATCCAGTGGGAAAATCTGTGGCTAAGAAGTAAGACAGAGTGGTTGATGGAGTGGCCATCACTAAGAGGTTGACTTGCACACCTGCTATTCCAACTGAACCCTAACAAGTTTTTAAACAAGTCATCCATGAGTCATGACATCAAATTAAGACATAACCAGTAGCCTTAAAAATGAAATAGCAGAAGCCGGGCGTGGTGGCGCACACCTTTAATCCTAGCACTTGGGAGGCAGAGGCAGGTGGATCTTTGTGAGTTCAAGGCCAGCCTGGTCTACAGAGTGAGTTCCAGGACAGCTGGGGCTATAGGGAGACCCTGTCTCGAAAAGGACCAAAAAAAAAAAAAAAAAAACAGTGAAATCTTTTTATAGATGGTGTTGGGGCACACTTTTAATCCTAGCACTTGGGAAGCAAGGCAGGTGGATCTTTGTGGTTCAAGGCCAGCCGGTCTACAGAGGGTTCCAGGACAGCTGGGGCTACGGGGAGACCCTTGTCTCGAAAGACCAAAAACAAAAAGAAGAAATAGTAGGGGCAGGAGAGATGGCTCAGCAGTTAAGAGCAGTGACTGCTCTGGCAGAGGACCCAGGTTCAATTCCTGGCACCCACATGATGGTTAAGAACCACCCCTAACTCCAGATCCAGGAGATCTATCACCCTCTTCAGACCTCCTTGGGCACTGCACAACACAGGTACACTTACACACATGCAGACAGAACACATTAAAACTAAAAATATTTTTAAAAAATGAAACAAGCTGGGTGTGGTGGCACATGCCTGTAATCCTAGCACTTGGGAGGCAGGAGGATCTCTGTGAGTTCAAGGCCAGCCTGGTCTACAGAGTGAGTTCCAGGACAGCTGGGGCTAAAGGGAGACCCTGTCTCAAAAAGACCCCCCCCCAAAAAAAGAAATTACATAGGATAGAATAAAATCAAGCCTGGTGAGCTGGCAGGATGGTTTAACAAGTAAAAATGCTTGCTTCCAAGCCTGACAACCCAAGTTTGAGTCCCAGCACCCACATGGTGTAAGGAAAGAACCAACTTTCTCACTCGTTATCCAAACTGTGCACATGTATTTGCACAAACACACCATCCCCCACAAAATAAATGAGTAAATGTAATTTTTTTTAATCTTTTCGAGACAGGGCCTCCCTGTAGCCCCAGCTGGCCTGGAACTCACTCTACTGTAGACCAGGCTGGCCTTGAACTCACAAAGATCTGCCTACCTCTGCCTCCCAAGTGCTAGGATTAAAGGCGTGTGCCACCACGCCTGGCAATTTTTTTTTGTTTTTTGGTCTTTTTGAGACAGGGTCCCTGCAGTCCCAGCTGGCCTGGATCTCTCTATGTAGATCAGGCTGGCCTTGAACTCATAGGAATCTGCCTACATCTGCCTCCCAAGTGCTATGATTACAGGCATGTGCTACCACACCAGGACATAAATGTAATTTAAAATAAAATAAATAAATAAAAATTAAAATCAAGCCTGCTATCTCAAGCCTATAATCCCAGTACTTGAAGGTAGAGATATGAGGGTCAGGGAGCAAATCAAGGCAACATAGCAAGTATAAAGCCAACCAGGGCTACTTGAGACCAAAAAAACCCAAAAAACCAAAACCAAACAAACAAACACAAAGAGAAAGAAACCAGGCATGGTGGTGAATACCTGTGATCCCAGCACTTGAGAGGCAGTCAGCAGAGTTCAAGATCATCCTCAGCCTGGGCTATGTGACACCTTATTTTCACAATCTCAGGCAAGCAAAATGGCTCAGATAAAGGTGTTTGCTATGCAAGTCTGGCAACCTCTGTCCAATACCCAGAGCCCACATAAAGACAGAAGTACATAGACACAGACAAATAAATGTTATTCTACCACTTCTTTAGTTAATTTCCCAAGGTACACTCTTTCTTCTTACCTCCAGAGAATACTTTGGTGTTCCCACTGTTGAAAGCCAGGCAAAAAATGTTAGAGTGGTGTTCTCCTTTTAGTTGAATGGGCTTGACCCTGGAATGGATAGCTTGCTCCATGTGCCATAGCAGAACCCGCCGGTCATCTCCTCCTTGAGAGGGGAGTAAGAATCTATGGTTAAAACAGTTGACATTGCAAGGGTGATTTGGTTTTGCCAGCCTCAACTCCAGTCCTTTCCCAATCCACACCTCCCCAACTGCGTAAGATTCCGACAAGGCACAAAAATCCAGTATTTTTAACTGTGAGCTCTAAACCACCCATACTCACCCAGGAGGAGTGTGTTATTTGCTTGGTTGGTTAGCTGATTTGCTTTTGTGGTATTGGGGGTGGAACCAAGAGTCTTACATATACTATACATGTGCATTACTACTGAGCTACATCCCCAGCCTTTCCCCTAAGTTTTGATATTTTTGGTTGTTTGTTTCTTGTTTTTGTTTTCTTGAGACAAGGGTCTCACTGGATAGCACTGGTTGGCCTGGAACTTGCTATATAGACTAGGCTAGCCTCAAACTCAGAGATTCACCTGTGTACTTTTTTTTTTGGGGGGGGGTGCATTTTTTAAAAGAAGGTCTCCCTGTAGCCCCAGCTACTGACCCTGATCTCACAGAGAACAACCTACCTCTGCCTCCTGAATACCAGGACTAAAGGTATATTCCATCACACCCAGCTCTGTATGCTTTTTTAAAGTTTCTTTTTTCTTTATTTTTATTTTATATGTATTAGTGTTTTGCCTGCATGTATGTAAGTGTACCAGTGTGCAGGGCTCACAAAAGCCAGAAGATGGTGCTGGATTCCCTGGAACTGGAGTTGGACAGCTCTTAGCCACCATGGGGGTTCTGGGAAACAAACCTGGTGCCTTCTCTCCAGTCCCATGATGGACTCCTACGCCTCTAGAACTGTAAGCTAAAATAAACGCTTCTATAATTTGCCTTTGGCGATGGAGGGGAGCAACAGAAAAATATCTAATATATATTACATAAAACTTATCATAACTATTTTTAAATATTTTATTTATTATTATTTTATGTATATTGAGTTTATTTCCTGTTCCTGCATGTGTTAAGTGCATGCATGTCGTGGTGTTAGAAGCAGGTCAGAAAAAGTTAATCAAAAGGAAAGGGTTAACCTTGCAGGAGCAACTCTCTAGTTGAAGCAAACCTGGTTCCCATAACTACCTTCACCGCAAGAATACAGTCCGACCCTGAGTTCCTAGTTCCCACAGCTAACTGAGGTCAGTATGAACTTTCTCAGCCCTGTAGGAGTGCTTCTCACCCCCTAAGGAGCCCATTTCTCTCCAAGGGGCTTCACACTGCTGAACATAACCAATCAGCTTAAAGGTCACCACTACTAGCCGGGCGTGGTGGCACACGCCTTTAATCCCAGCACTCGGGGAGGCAGAGGCAGGCAAATCTCTGTGAGTTCAAGGCCAGCCTGGTCTACAAAGTGAGTTCCAGGACAGCTGGGGCTACAGGGAGACCCTGTCTCAAAAATACAAAAAAAAAAAAAAAGTCACCACCACTGCTTGCACTGTGTTTCTATAACATCACCAAATTCCTCTAGTTTGTGGTTTTTGTCTTTAAAAGCTCTCTGTAACAGACAGTTGGGGTCCCACCCAACCCTGCGTGGAATGGGTTGCATCCCTGACACATCAACAATTGGCTCCCCTGATGCATCAGTTTTCTTAATTGGGTTCTGGTGTACCAGCAAATTAAATAAGTTTCATATTAATCTGTGGCCCCTCTGCAGTTTATTTTGTGAGTGTGGCAGTTTGAGTTCAACAGTGGAATCCCCACAGAGATCAGAAGGAGGCATCGGATCTTCTGGTACTGGAGTTACGGATGACTGTTAGCCTCCATGTAGGTGCTGGGAATCAAACCCAGATCCTCTGTAAGAGGACTATTTTTTTTTATGTGTATGAATGTACTGTCTGCATGTAGGTTGGTGCGCCCATGTAGTGCAATGCCACAGAGGTCAGAAGTGGGTGTTGGATTCCCCTGGAACTGAAGTTAAAGAGAGTTCTCAGCCGCCATGTGGGTGCTAGGTATCGAACCCGGGTCCTCTGCAAGAGCAGTCAGTGCTCTTAACCGCTGAACCATCTCTCCAGCCCCCAAGGACTATTTTTAAGTATAGTTTAGGGGAGCTAAGTACTATGCATTACTGTGCAACGATTACCACTCTCCACCTCCAGAACTTCTTAACCACTCCAATCTGAAACTCTAAGAAAAAGTAACTTCTGGGGCTGGAGAGATGGCCTAGCGGTTAAGAGCGCTGACCGCTCTTGCAGAGGACCCGGGTTTGATCCCCAGCACCCACATGGCGGCCGAGAACCGTCTGAATACTCCAATTCCAGGAGAACTCCAGTTCCAGGGGAATCCGACACCCTCTTCTGACCTCCGCGGCATTGCATGACACGGGTGCACAAACTTGCATGCAGACAGTACATTCATACACATACAGAAATAAATAAAATTAATAAAAAATTAATAAAAAAAAAAGAAAAAGTAACTTCTAGCTAGTCTATTTTCTGCTTAACCACCCCAATCTGAAACTCTAAGAAAAAGTAACTTCTAGCTAGTCTATTTTCTGCTTCTATGAATATGACTATTCTAGGTGCCACATATAGATTAATGTCATATTTGTCCTTGAGTCTAGCTTATTCACCTAGCATATTTTAAAGGTTCATCCTCCATGTTGCAGCAAGTATCAGAATTTTATTCCTTTTATAAGACTAAATAGAAGCCAGGCGTGGTGGCACACTCCTTTAATCCTAGCACTTGGGAGGCAGAGGCAGGTGGATCTTTGTGAGTTCAAGGCCAGCCTGGTCTACAGAGCAAGTTCCAGGACAGCTGGGGCTACAGGGAGACCCCGTCTCAAAAAAAAAAAAAAAAAAAAAAAAGACTAAATAGAATTCTGTGGTAATGCATGTGTGCACACATACACTCATCCATGTGTAGGCATGTGGAAGCCAGAGGTCAACTGCAGCTATCTTCTATTACTCTCAACCTTATTTTCTAAGACAAAACCTCTCACTGAATCTAGAGTTTGGCATTACAGCCAGACTGGCTAGCCAGCAGGCTCCAAGAATCTACCTCTGTACCCTAGCCTAGCACAGGAGTTACACATGTATGCAGCTGCTTTATGTGAATGCAGGAGATAGAAACTTAGGGCCACATGTTTATGCAACAGGTGCTTTACCTAGTGACCCATCTCTTCAAACCCTGTATATACTTTTTTCAGATGTATTTTTGTTTATTCTGTTATGTCTCTTGATTCAGATGTGAGTTGTTTTCATCTTTAAGTTACTCAGAATCTAGCCAGGTGTGGTAGACACCTTTAATCTCAGCACTTGGGAGGCAGATTCGGGTGGATCTCTTTGAGTTCAAGGCCAGTCTGGTCTAAAGAGTGAGCTCCAGGCCAGCTGGAGTTGAAGGGAGACCCTGTCTCAAAAAGACAAAAAAGAAAAAAAATAAGTTATTCAGAATGTTATTAGAAACACAAGTGTACAAATATCAAGCTCGGCATGACTGTACTCCCAGCACTTGGCAGGCAGAGGGAGAAGGATCACCACAAGTTCAAGGGCAGCCTGATATCACACAGCAAGTTCCAGGCCAGTCAGGGCTATATAGTACAACCCTGTCTTAAAGAGGCAGAGGCAGGCAGATCTCTGTGAGTTCAAGGCCAGCCTGGTCTACTTGCGAGTTCCAGGCCAGTTGAGACTAAAGGGAGACCCTGTCTCAAAAAGACAAAAAAAAAAAAAAATTACAAAGGCTGGAGAGATGGTTCAGGGGTTAACAGCACTCACTGGCTGCTCTTGCAGAGGATCCAGGTTCAGTTCCCAGCACCTACATGGTGGCTCATAACTGTCCACAAATTCCAGGGGATCCGATGCCCTCTTCTGGTTTCCTGTACACATGTGGTATACTTATATCATGCAGGCAAAACCCTCATACACATAAAATCAAAATAAATGTTTAAAAATAATTAAAAAAACTGGGGCTGGAGAGATTGCCTAGCGGTTAAGAGCACCGGCTGCTCTTGCAGAGGACCCGGGTTCGATCCCCAGCACCCACATGGCGGCTGAGAACCATCTGTAACTCCAATTCCAGGAGAACTCCAGTTCTAGAGGAATCTGACACCCTCTTCTGGCCTCCGCGGCATTGCACGACACGGGTGCACAAACTTGCATGCAGACAGTACATTCATACACATAAATAAAATTAAAAAAAATTAAAATTAAAAAACTTTAAGACCTTTCAGTTATTCTGAGTATAAACTGGTAGGTGTTTTTTTTTTTTAATTATTTATTTATTTATTTATTTATTTATTTATTTATTTATTTATTTGTATGATGTACTGTGTGCATGTAGCTCTGTGCACCCGTGTTGTGCAATGCCGCGGAGGTCAGAAGAGGGCATTGGATTCCCCTGGAACTGGAGTTAAAGACAGTTCTCAGCCACCATGTGGGTGTGCTGGGGATCGAACCCGGGTCCTCTGCAAGAGCAGCTGGCGCTCTTAACGGCTAGGCCATCTCTCCAGCCCTAAACTGTTAGGTTTTAAATGATTCCTCGACCCCTTTCTTTTTGAGACAGAGTCTTAATACATAGCACTGGCTGGCCTGAAACTTACTATGTAGACCACACTGACCTCAAACTACAGAGATCTGTCTGGCTTGCCTTCTGGCCTGGCTATGATTTTGCCCTTTTTTTTTGTGGGACTGAGGATCCAAACTCAGGCCTAGAGCACATGAGGCAAGTGCTCAACCACTGAACCTCCATCCTTTTGGAATTTTCTGTTGTTGATATTTTGGTCTTTTTTTGAGACAGGGTCTCTCTGTAGCCCCAGATGGCCTGGAACTTACTATATAGACCAGGCTGGCCTTGAACTCATAGAGATCCATTTGTCTCTACCTCCCTCTAGAATTCTGGGATTAAAGGCGTGCGCTACCACAGCCTGCCCCTTTTACAATTTTTTAATCATCTATACCACTTGCCTTTTTCATCACAATTATTTTTTCTTTTATAAATTTCTGTTAATTTGCATTAACAGAAATTTTTATAAATTTGTTTATAAATTTAAATATAAATCCAGTGAAGAGGGGTATGAGTGTACTGCCTGCATGCATTTAAGTGTACCTATGTACTACTGCCTGTGATGGTCAGAACAGGGTGTCAGATCCCTTGGGAACTGTAGTTATAGATGGTTATTAGCCTCCGTGTGGATGGTGGGAATCAAACCTGGATCCTCTGCAAGAGCAGCCAGTGGTATTAACCACTGAGCCATCTCTCCAGCCCAGGATCTAGATTCTTTACTTTTTAGAAATTTACCACTGTAAAATATCAGATATCAAAGTCATGAAAATATTAGTTTGGATTTTTTTATTTTATTTTTGTTCTTTCAGATAGGGTCTCCTTATAGCCACAGCTGGCCTGGAACTTACTATGGAGACCAGGCTGGCCTAGATCTCACAGAGAACTACCAGCATCTGCCTCCCCAAGTGCAGGAATTAAAGATGTGCACCACCATGCCTGAACTTGCTGTATCTTATTTTAATGAAAAATGATGACATTCAGTTTTATGGTCTGTACTCTTACTGCTTACCCCCAACACTGAGGCCATGAACCAGAAACTTACTGTGTTGGGAATAGATCAGAAAGAGTTAATCAGAAGGAAGGAGTTAACTGGAAAATTGAGTTAGTTAAAGCAAGACTATCTTAACCTCAAGAATACAGTCCAGCCCTGAGTTCCTAGTTCCCACAGCTACCTGAGGTCAGGTAGCTTCCCAGCCCTGAAGGAGTACATTTACTCTCTGAGGGGCTTCATGATGCTAAACACAACCAATCAGCTTAAAGGTCACCACTGCTTGTACTGTATTTCTATAGCCTCACAACTGTTTCACTAACAATCACCAATGCTCCCCTGGTTTGTGTTTGTTTTTGCAGTTTTTGTCTTTAAAACCTCTCTGTAGGGCTGGAGAGATGGCCTAGCGGTTAGGAGCACCGACTGCTCTTACAGAGGACCCAGGTTCGATCCCCAGCACCCACATGGCGGCCGAGAGCCGTCTGAAACTCCAATTCCAGGAGAACTCCAGCTCCAGGGGAATCCGAGACCCTCTTCTGACCTCCGCGGCGTTGCACGACATGGGTGCACAGACTTGCATGCAGGCAGTACATTCATACACATACAGAAATAAATAAAAAAAAAAAAAAAAAAAAAAAAAAAAAAAAAAAAAAAAAAAAAAAACAAACTCTAAATCTGACTAGCAAACAGTCAAGATTCTTCCCTGCTTGGAGTGGGTGCATCCCTGGTGTACCAGTTTTTCTAAACTGGGTCCCTGGTACACCAGTTTCCTCAATTGACTTCCTAGTGCACCAGGTTTCACAACTGGCAACTCTTTCTTTTAAAAAAAATTTGTTGGCTTCTCTTTTCGTCCACCATCGTGGACCG
Source organism: Rhizomys pruinosus (assembly GCA_009823505.1). Taxonomy (NCBI): domain Eukaryota; kingdom Metazoa; phylum Chordata; class Mammalia; order Rodentia; family Spalacidae; genus Rhizomys; species Rhizomys pruinosus. The sequence goes on along the minus strand of VZQC01008741.1, from coordinate 902,218 downwards.
TAAGGCTCTCTCAGTTTCTCACCATGTCTTCACACAAGACCTTCAGAATCAAGAGATTCCTGGCCAAGAAACAAAAGCAAAATCGTCCTATTCCCCAGTGGATTCGGATGAAAACTGGTAACAAGATCAGGTACAACTCCGAGAGAAGACACTGGAGGAGAACCAAGCTGGGTCTGTGAGGATTCACACAAAATGGCATGGTTGACTATATTAAGCTGAATTATGATTGGTCATCTAGTAGTCCTACCAGGTGGAAATGGAACTTTTTAAGCTGGATATTTGGTCATTTAAATTATGAATGTGATTTGCTTTTTTATCTGGCCTGTGAAAAAATTGTTTGGGTCCAGTAATAAATATGTAGAACCTTTAAAAAAAAAAAAAATTTGTTGGGGCTGGAGATATGGCCTAGCTGTTAAGAGCGCTGACTGTTCTTAACCCAGGTTCAATCCCCAGCACCCACATGGCGGCTGAGAACCATCTTTAACTCCAGTTCCAGGGGAATCCGATGCCCTTTTCTGACCTCCACAGCATTGCACGACACGGGTGCACAAACCTGCATGCAGACAGTACATTCAAACACATACAAAAATAATAAATTAAAAAAAATTTTTTTAATAAATTTTGTTTCAAAGATTGAATCCTGGGCTTGAGAATTTTTCTGTGTGATTTTCAAAACTAACAACTGCTTTTGCCACATTTTTGTTGTTGTCTTTTTGAGAGAGGGTCTCCCTATAGTCCCAGCTGGCCTGGAACTCACTCTGTAGACCAGGCTGGACTTGAACTCACAGAGATCTTCCCAGACACCTCTGCCTCCCAAATGCTAGGATTAAAGGCGTGCACCACCACGCCTGGCTGTTAGGATGGGTGCTGGGAATTGAACCCAGGTCCTCTGCAAGAGCAGTCAGTGCTCTTAACCACTGAGACATCTCTCCAGCCCTGACTACTTATTTTTTTAATTAAAGCAGCTTTTCTTTATACCCAAGACTGTCACAAAAGTGGAAAATTAAACCAGGCAGTATCAAACACTCTTGCAATCCAAGCATTTGGGAGGTAGAAGCAGTAGGAACAGGAAACCAAAGTCATCTTCCTCTATATATAGTGAGTATAGTATAGTGAGTTTAAGGTTTCCTGGACATGAGACCCTGTCAAAAAAATAAATAAATAAAATAAAAGGCTAAACAATTAGGGCCAGTAAGATGGTTCATCACGTTCAAAAGCACTTGCACCAAGGTTAACAATATGAGTTTGATTCCTAGGACCTACATGCTACCTGGTAGAAGTAGAAAACCTACTCCTCCTTCTAGCTGTCCTCTTATCCCCACATGGATGCTGTGCAGGCTATGTACCTCCTCCATCCCCAAAATAAAATAAATGTAGTTTTTAAAAATTAACTCAAATAGGTAACAGAACCCAATTTAAAGTGAAAATCTGGATGGCCCTACATGAGGATGCTTTAGATATAACACAAAGGCATGATCCCTGAAATAATTGGTAAACTGGACTTTACTAAAATAAAACTTCTGGGACTGGAAAGACAGCTCAGCAGTGATTTTTACAGAGAACCTGGGTTTGGCTCAAAGCACCTGCATGGTGGCTAACAACCATCTATAACTCTAGTTCCAATTCCAAGGGATCTGACTGATCCCCTCTTCTGACTCCTTGGGAATTGTAAGAAATACACTCATATACATAAAATAAAAATAAATAAAATAGTTAAAATAAAATTAGCCAGGCATGGTGGTACATCCTTTGAATCCCAATAATCGGGTAGCAGAGGCAGAAGGATCTCTGTGAGTTCAAGGCCAGCCTGGTCTACATAGTGAGTTCCAGCCAGCTGGGGCTACCAGGAGACCCCATCTAAAAAAAAGAAAAAAAAAAAAAGCTTCTTGCTGGGCATGGTGATGGTGGCACATGCCTTTAATCCCAGCACCCAGGAGGCAGAGGCAGCAGATCTCTGTGAGTTCAAGGCAAGCCTGATCTACATAGTTCCAGGCCAGCTGGAGATACAAGGAGACCCTATCTCAAAAAGACCAAGAAAAAAAAAATTCCCTAAAGGCTGGAGAAATGGCTTGGCAATTAAAGAGTACTAGATACTCTTGTAGAGGACCTAGGGTCAGTTCCTAGCACCCACATAGCAACTAACTATCGTAATGCTCCTTAACTCTAGATCCAGGGAATCTGATGTGCCCTCTCTGGCCTTCAAGGGCATTGCATGCAGTTAATATACATGAAAACAAAACATACACATAAAATAAAAATAAAGCACTTGGGAGGCAGAGGCAAGCAGATCTTTGTGAGTTCAAGGCCAGCCTGGTCTACATAGTGAGCTCCAGGCCAGCTGGGGCAAAAGGGAGACCTTGTCTCAAAAAAAAATTTTTTTGTTTTGTTAATCCTAAAGAAATTCTTTTTTTTTTAAATTAATTTTATTTATTTCTGTATGTGTATGTCTGCATGCAAGTTTGTGCACCCGTGTCGTGCAATGCCGCAGAGGTCAGAAGAGGGTCTCGGATTCCCCTGGAACTGGAGTTCTCCTGGAATTGGAGTTTCAGACGGTTCTCGGCCGCCATGTGGGTGCTGGGGATCGAACCCGGGTCCTCTGTAAGAGCAGTCGGCGCTCTTAACCACTAGGCCATCTCTCCAGCCCCAAGAAATTCTTATAAAACACTTTGGGCCTTTTAGAGTTCATGATAGAAAAGGAAAACAAGGCTCTGCCTAATGGGCTGCGGTACTTATGGCAAAGAAATGCAATAACTAAAGATACCTCTATATTTAATCACTAAACCTTTGCCAGGTGGCACAATCTATCTTGAATTGGAGAAGTTCAGGGCCAGTGAGATGGCTCGGCAGTTAGAAGCACTTGCTGACAAGCGTGATGACCTGAGTTTGAGGAACCCAGGGACCCAAATGATGGAAGGAGAAAACTGACTCTCGAAAGTTGTCCTGTGACCTCCATGCATGAGCTGTGGTACACATACCCCCACCCCTATGAAAAATAGTCTCCTGGCATCATCCAGACAGCATTATCTTTAATGTTTATTGTAGGCATTTGCAGAATGATTTAATTTTACCAAGTATTTAGTTATTTGAAATTCCTGGCTACTTGTCAAGTGCCTTGGGATTACTAAAAATGACATGGGGCTGGAGACATGGCCTAGCGGTTAAGAGCGCCAACTGCTCTTGCAGAGGACCCGGGTTCGATCCCCAGCACCCACACGGCGGCTGAGAACTGTCTTTAACTCCAGTTCCAGGGGAATCCAATGCCCTCTTCTGACCTCCATGGCACTGCATGACACGGGTGCACAAACCTACATGCAGACAGTACATTTATACACATACAAGAATAAATAAAAATTAAAAAAATAATAAAAATTAAAATAAAAATGACATGATCTTAAATATTTAACTTCAAGTTCCAGGACAGCTGGATCTACAGGGAGACCCTGTCTCGAAAAGACAAATAATAATAATAATAATAATCTATATATTTAACTTATGAATACTGAGGTAAATCACTGTGGCAGGACCTGCCTCAAGTGTGAAATGAAAAGCACATCTGTACCCTGTTTCCTGTTCCCCTCCTCCATTTCCTTAGGCAAGGATATTAAAAACCCTGTGGAGACATCATACTTTTCAACTATGTGTGGCAAAGAAACTCAGTGGTACAAACAGACCTAAACAGAAACTCCTTTACTCTTAAGCCAGCAGAGGGAGCAGAATAGCTGAGCCCAAGCCTCTGATTTCATAAAGAAAAGGAGACATGAGTAAGACAAGAAGCTACAGTTCTATCCCTGAATCACTCAAATTCTTGTTTGCGATGTTTTGTTTTAAGACAGGGTCTCATATAGCCCAGAATGGCCTTCAACTCCTGATCCTCTTGCTAGAATTACAGATATGTTTGATCACACCCAGCTTTACCTAATCAATTTTATTTCTGCTTTCCTCAACACCAAACCCTTTTGTATGTGTGGTACTGGGGACTGAACCCAGGGGCTCCTACATGCTAGGCAAGTACTTTAACCCAAGCTATATATCCAATCCTTACCAAATCAACTTAAAAAGAAATTTTTTTTTAATTTTTGTGTGTATATTGTTAGCATGCTTATCACACCTGTGAGTGCCTGTGTGAAGGTCAGAGACCAAAATCAGGTAGTCTTCCTCTGCTGTTCTCTAGAAGGGTCTTTCACAGCATCTGGAGCTTCTGTCTCAGCTAGACTGCCTGCCAAAAAGCTCCCAGGATCCACCTATCTCTGCTTACTGCCACATGTCACCAAGCTAACTTTTTACATAGTATGGGGTTCTGAACTCATGTCCTTATGCTTGCATATCAAGCACTTTACCCACTGAACCATCTTTCCAGCCCTCTCATCTAGTCAATTTGATTTATTTATTTATTTTTTTTATTTTTTTATTTTTTTGAGACAGGGTCTCTCTGTAGCCACAGTTAGCCTGGAACTCACTATGTAGACTAGGCTGGCTTTGAACTCACCGAGATCCGACTGCCTCTGCCTCCTGAGTGCTGGATTATAGGCATGTTCCACTACACCTGGCTTCTAGTCAATTTGAAAGGAAAGTCGGGCAGGGTGTGTATCTGATTGCATGCTGTTTTGGGTGTTAATAGGGATCTAACCTAGGACTTCCACATGCTAGAAAAGTGTTCTACCACTGACCAACAAACCCAGCAAAGACCAGGTCAGTCTCCTTACAAACAACTGCACAGCTTCAGCTCACCTAAGAATCTGAAGAAAGCACAGCTACTCTAAGTCTGCATATTCGAGTTCATTTCACTTTATACTAAAATCACTAATTCATCATATACCGTTAACTACATTGTTGCAGCAGTTTTGATATTAAGAAGAGTACCCTTTCCTAGAGTCCTGAGCAATAAGCAGAAAACTATGCACACCCTTACATGGTGCTATAACAAAAGTCACTGGTTAGCACTCTTATTTTATAGCCCAGAACAGATGAAGCATGGAAGGAAATGATTTGCTATGAGTTTCCTCAAAAAGCCAGCCAAGCACAGCCTAGGACTGAGGGAGCACTCTGAGACTCTGAACAATGCTCCCCAACCACAGTGAACTTGGACTTCTGTCAGTATCCCACACAAATGAAATCATATAATACTTGTTCTTTTGTGACTGGCCTACTTCATTAGCTTATGTAAGAACTTCATTTGTTGTTATGGCTGAACACTATTTCATCAAATATATAGGCCATATGTGTTGTTTATCCATTCTATTTATTAATAAAAGCTGCTTCCAGTGTTTGGTATTTGAATAATTCTATTAACATGGACATACAAATATTTAAGTCTCTGCTTTCCATTTTCTGGGTATATACCTTGATGTGAAATTGTTGGATTATATAGTGGGGAACTGTTATACTATTTTCTACACTGCCTGTACCATTTTACATTCCTATCAATAATGCACAATGGTTCCAATTTCTCCAAATATCCTTAGCAATACATGTCATTTTCTGGAGCCTTTTTTTTTAATTTTCGTTTTATGTGTATGAGTTGTATTGTCTGCATGTATGTAGGTGCACCCATGTTGTGCAATGCCCACAGAGGTCAGAAGGTGTCAGATCTCCTGGAACTGGAGTTACAGGTGGTTGTTAGCCACCATGTGGGTGCTGGGATCAAACCCAGATCCTCTGCTCTTAACCACTGAGCTATCTCTCCAGTGTTTATTTGTTTGTTGGTTTTGTTTTGTTTTGTACAGTCATCTTGGTAGGTAAAATCACATTGTTTTGCGGCGGGGGGGGCTTGGTAGAGATGTCGCCTATGCGATTAAGAGCGCGACTGCTCTTGCAGAGGACCCGCCAGCTTCAGATCCCACGCACCACATGGCAGCTGAGAACTGTTCTGACAACTCCAATTCCAGAGTGAGAACTCCAGTTCCAGGGGAATCTGACACCTCTTCTGACCCGCGGCATTGCACGACACGGGTGCACAAAACGCCACATGCAGACCTAGTCAGGCATATCCATTTCTACCACTATAAAAAAAAAAAGATTTGTTAAAAAAATATCATTTAAAAAATGTTTGCTGGATTTTTAATCCATTCAAATATAATAAGTAGGCCTTTATTAATAACGGCTTATCAAGTTCAGTATTGAGTATATGAGATATCATCCATTCATTTTTAACAGGTGGTTTGTGTTATTCCTTTTATATATCTACTTTAACTTTAATACCCAGTACGGGTTTCCAGTTACTAGTATTCTTTGTTTTTTTTTTTTTTTTTTTGTTTCTATTGGTCCTTTTTTGTTTTTTTTTAGCCTCCTAGGCTGTCCTGAACTTCACTCTGTAGCCATGCGCAGGCTGGCCTTTGCAACTCACAAGAGATTCTACACTGCCTCTTGCCTCCAAGTGCTTAGGATTAAAGGTGGGCTCAGTTACTAGTATTATGCAATACACACTCCACCCACACAAAAGGTTTACCTGCAGTTTGTCCCCACTAGCTTGGTCCATTTCATATAACTGCAGGACCTTAAGTCACTGTAATAAACTTTGGGAGATTTTTATTCCTAATTTGCCTCCTTAAATCAACTTATAAAAAACAATTAGAGCACTAATTCCTATTACCGCACGACCTGTCACTATCTTGTGACTTGGCCTATTTCCGAGGCCTGGTATGACGTGGCTATACAACACAGACCACAGCGCAAGCACAAGGACCATAGCCCAGCTAACAGCACAGCAACTCGAAGCAGACTCACAGCACAAGCAGAAGACACAGCAACAGAGCACAGCACAGCACAGCAAGCTTTAAAACCCCTGGCTTAGGAGACAAGGCACATGTTCTCATATTTTTTTTTTTTTTTTTTGCCTAGGGTCTCCCTGTAGCTCCAGCTGTTCTGGAACTCACTCTGTAGACCAGGCTGGCCTTGAACTGACAGAGATCTGCCTGCCTCTGCCATCCAAGTGCTGGGATTAAAGGCATGCGCCACCACACCCAGATTATGTTCAATCTTCAATGATGTTATCACTGACAAGCACTTGACCTCTTATAGTGCTCTCGTCTGTAAAGCTGAGAAAATATCTACCTATCTCAAATTATAATTATTAGGACTAAGGAGATAGAACAATGTAAATGACTTGGCCACTACCTGATATATATTAAAAGCTAGATAATAGTAACTAAATATTATGAAAATTATACCATTTGATTTCAACAATATCAAGTAACAGATAAAATTATTTTGGGCCAGGAGACGATTCTTAAGGTTTTACATATGGTGGTGGGGCTTCATTTTTATTTATTTATTTTTTGAGATGGGGGTCTCACACTGTAGCCTAGGCTGGCCTGGAACTCACTATATACTAAAAGGCTGGCCCTGAATTTAGGCAAGCCTCCACCCTCAATCTCCTAGAATCTGGGATTGCAGATCTGAGCCACCATTAACACCCAGCTGTGTGGTAATCTAATCCTTTCAATCACATCATGCAGTTATTGTTGTTACCCCTTACTACGCAGATGAAACTACAGAAACTCTGTAGTGTGATGGCACCCAGGTACATAGAAACCTGCCAGATTAAATGGCAGGGTTGGCAACTTTTTTTTTTTTTAAGGCATTCTTGTGTAGCTCAGCCTGGCCTCAAACTTTCATAGTTGAGATGGCACTGAACTCCTGATCCTCCTGTCTCCTCCCAAGGACTGGGATTATGGGCATCCTCTAAGACAGTTTTTTTTGTTGTTGTTTTGTTTTGTTTTGTCTTTTTGAGACAGGGTCTCCCTTTAGTCCCAGCTGGCCTGTAGCTCACTTTGTAGACCAGGCTGGCCTTGAACTCACAGAGATCCACCTGCCTCTGCCTCCCAAGTGCTAGGATTAAAGGGTGCGCCACCCATGCCCGGCCTCTAAGACAGTTTTATGTGGTCCTAGGTAGCAGGACTTCTTGCATGTAAGGTAAGTACTCTTATCAACTGAGCTACAGTCCTAGCGCATGCCCATTCATTTATAGGCTGAATGGAGCCTCAGTGACAGCTGCATTTTGGTCTATAGATAAGTTATGTTGGGTCATTTACCAAGGCACAAACTCAACAATAGTAAATGAAGGGTGGGAGAATCAAATGGCCAGTACAGGCAGGTCTGAGAAGCTAGTTTTGCGCCTTATTACACAAGTCGTTAGAAGCACAGCCAGGTCTGTTGGCACAGTCCTATCTATAACTATAGCTACTCTGGAGGCTGAGGTAGAATAGAAAATTCAAGACATGCCCAGACTATAGATAAAGCCAAAGGTTAGATAATATCTATAGGTACTAACTTCTGCTGGTACCCAGTCTCTACTTAGTACTTTCTTACAAAAGATGAATCCTTTTTTTTTTTTTTTTTTTTTTTTTTTGAGACAGGGTCTCCCTAGAGCTCCAGCTGGCCTGGAACTCACTCTATAGACCAGGCTGGCCTTAAACTGACAGAGATCCACCTGCTTCTGCCTCCCGAGGGGTGGGATTAAAGGCGTGCACTACCACACCTGGCTTAAAGAGGGTGCTGGGAATCAAACCCAGGTCCTCTGCAAGAGCAGCCAGCACTCAACCTCTGAGCCATCCCTCCAGCCCAAAGAGGAATCCATTTTTATCTCATTTCCTCTCACCCCCACTTATCTCCAACTAGTTAAGACAGCAGAAAAGTTATTACCATTTTAAAATATTTTATTTATTATTTTTATTTTATATGTATGTATGAGTGTATTCTTTGCATGCATGTCATTGCACCCATATCATGCAATGCTCATAGAGGTGAGAAGAGGGTGTTGGATTCCTTAGAACTGGAGTTACAGCTAGTTGTTAGCTGCCATGTGAGTGCTGGTCCTAAAGATATTAAAAATAAGAGCTAGACATTGTGGCACACACCTATCATCCCAGTACTTGGGAGGTGGAAGGATTAAGGTAAAATTGAAACTAGGCTACAGAATGATACTCTGTCTCAGGAAAAAAGAAAAGTAAAAGCTGAGACTTGGCTTTCCTTGGTTCCTAGCTTAGAACACATGAATAGGAAGTGGATATTAAAGCACTGTTTTAATTGGACTACCTAGAACTCCATGAAATAAAAGTTTCTCCAAAATCAGATGGCTAGTAGCTGCAGAATACCATAAAGCTAGGGCTCTAAAATATTTTTTAATTTTTCTTTTAATTTTATTTATTTCTCCATGTGTATGAATGTACTGTCTGCATGCAGGTCTGTACACCCGTGTCACGCAATGCCTCGGAGGTCAGAAGAGGGTGTCAGATTCCCCTGGAACTGGAGCTCTCCTGGAATTGGAGTTTCAGATGGCTCTCGGCCGCCATGTGGGTGCTGGGGATTGAACCCGGGTCCTCTGCAAGAGCAGTCGGCGCTCTTAACCACTAGGGCATCTCTCCAGCCCCACAGAGCTCTAAAATCTTAACTCAGACCAAGCATGGTGGTGGTAGTGGTGGCAGCAGTGGGGCACACCTTTAATCCCAGTCCTCGAGAGGCAGAGGCAGGCAGATGGATCTCTGTGAGTTCAAGCTCAGCCTGGTCTACATAGTGAGTTCCAGGCCAGCTGGTCTTACAAGGAGACCTTGTCTCAAAAATAAAAAAAAATAAAAATAAAAATAAAAAGTTGGGCTCAAACATCTGAAATTTAGAAAATAAGTCACTGACCAGCTTTACTACCTCAAAAAAGGGCCTCTAATCTAAGGCAGAGAAGAGATACACTGCCAAACGCACACAAGGTAAAGTAAGGAATAATCTCAAAAGGCAGAGAATGTCATTATTTTAACAAAGAAAGCTGCAAAGTAATCAGAAGATTACACAATAGCTAAAGCTTAAGATTCAAATGTTCAGCCTTACTAGTAATCAAGGCCAGTTATATGGGAACCTAGAAAACAAACTAATTTAATAACACCATCCTTCATATACCAGAGTGAAGTGGTAAACACAAAATAATGCCCAGTAAGAGTAAGGATAAAAATCTCAGAATAAACTTACATTGTGAAAATAAATTCAACCATCCTTAGAGGTCTATTTGATAATACATATCAAATATATTTTATTAATTTTTCTAGTTTGAGGCAGGGTCCCATGTAGCTAGCTATGTAACTGAAATGTGTCTTGAACTCCTAAGCATCCACTTGTCAAGGGCAAGGATTACCAGAGTATGCCACCACACCAAGTTACACAATATACTTCAAAATACAAAATAGCCTGGCATGGCGGTACATACCTTTAATCCCAGCACTTGGGAGGAAGAGGCATGCAGATCTTTGTGAGTTCAAGGTAAGCCTGGTCTACTTAGTGAGCTCCAGGCCAACTGGGGCTACAGGGAGACCGGGTCTCAAAGAGACCAAAAAAATAATTTTCATGATGATTTAGCTAAAAGGAATATGATAAAAGCAAAAATTAAATAGAGCAAAATAATTTACTAAATTCACTTAAACTCTTAGTTTTGGTTTGTACTGAGAACTGAACCCCTGGCCTTGTGGCTGCTAGAGAAACAGTCCACCTACAGCAGCAGTCCTTTTTCATTCTGACACAGCCTAAGTTGTTCACACTGGCCTAGAGAACTCTTGATAATAAATACTTTCCTCAAACAGCTTGGATTGTAAGTATGTGCCAACAATCCTGACAACACAAAATTTCATGGTTTTTTTTTTTTTAATGTGTTTTTTTAATGTGGGGGTAGGAGAAAGGCACAAATGTGGAGGTCAGAGAAAAACTTTGGGGGAGTCAATTTTCTCTGTCTACCATGGGTTCCGGTAATTGAACTCAGGATGTCAGGTCTACACAGCAAGCACTTTTAGCTCCTGAGCCATGTCACCACCACTTTTTAATTGTGTTGACATTGTACTGATAATCCAAAAGCAACAATGAGTAGAGCCACTGGCACCTTGGTGCTCATTAGAACAATGATACAAATCATACTGGTCATTAGTGTATTCTTAAATGCCAATCATGACCAAAAAAAAAAAAAAAGCTGGCGTGGTGGCGCATGCCTTTAATCCTAGCACTTGGGAGGCAGAGGCAGGCGGATCTCTGTGAGTTCAAGGCCAGCTGGGGCTACAGGGAGACCTCGTCTCAAACACACACACACACACACACACACACACACACACACACACATACACACACACACTCTCACACACAAACTGCCACTCTAGCTGGGCATGGTGATGTATGTCTTTAACCTCAGCTGTTAAGAGTACTGACCGCTCTTGCAGAGGACCTAGGTTCAAGTCCCCAGCACCCGCAAGGCAGCAAACAATCGTCTGTAACTCCAGTTTCAGGGGATCCAACACCTTCTGACCTCCATGGGCATTGTACTACATGGGTGCACTTACCTACATGAAAGCAATACACTCATACATATAAAATAAAAATAAATAAAAAAAATTTTTACAAGACTGAGTAACAGCCAGGCAGACACACTCATACTCATTCACACTCATACATATAAAATAAAAATAAATAAAAAAAATTTTTAAAGACTGAGTAACAGCCAGGCAGACACTTATAATACCATCACTCAAGAGGCTAAGGCAGGAGGATCTTGAGTTCAAGGCCAGCTTGGGGATGGACATACAGAGCAAGTTTCAGGCTAATGTGGGATATACACAAATGATTAGATACAGATACAGATATATAGATATAGATATATATAGATACCAAGACCTTGTCTCCAAATAAATAAATAGGAATAAACACATAATTTTCTTTTGCTTTTTATGCAGCTCTAGCTGGTCTGAAACTTGCTATGTTTGTAGACTAGGCTGGCCTCACAGTGATCTACCTGTTTCTGTCTCCCAAATATTGTGACGAAATCTGTGTACAGTACACCCAGCCAAAACTTCCTCCATTTTAAATCCTAATGCAATAAAGATCATAGAAATAGTAACTCAGACTATAGCTTTGCTGAGATCTTCAGTGATTTCAATGTAAAGAAGTCTTGGAAATCCAAAAGTTTAAAATTTTTATTTTAAAGCATTTGGGGGGGGATTTTTTTATTTATTTCTGTATGTGTATGAATGTACTGTCTGCATGCAAATTTGTGCACCCGTGTCGTGCAATGCCGTGGAGGTCAGAAGAGGGTGTCGGATTCCCCTGGAACTGGAGTTCTCCTAGAATTGGAGTTTCAGACGGTTCTTGGCCGCCATGTGGGTGCCGGGGATCGAACCTGGGTCCTCTGTAAGAGCGGTCGGTGCTCTTAACCGCTAGGCCATCTCTCCAGCCCTGAGTGGGGGGGGATTGTTTTTGAGACAAGTTCTGCCCTTTAGCCTCAGCTTGTCTGAAACTCACTATGTAGACCAGGTTGGCCTCCATCTCGGAGATCTGCCTGCCTCTACCTCCCAAGTATTCGGATTAAAGGCATGTGCCACCAAGCTTTGCTAAATTTTTTATTTAAAAAAAAATATGGGGCTGGAGAGATGGCTCAGTAGTTAACAGCACCAACTTCTCTTGCAGAGGACTGGAGTTTGATTCCCAGCACCCACATGGCGGCCAAGAACTGTCTTTAACCCGGGCGTGGTGGTGCACACCTCTAATCCCAGCACTCAGGAGGCAGAGGCAGGCGGATCTCTGTGAGTTCAAGGCCAGCCTGGTCTACAGAATGAGTTCCAGACCAGCTGGGGCTATAGGAAGACCCTGTCTCAAAAAGCAAAACAAAAAAATAAAAAATTAATAAAAATAAAAATACACACACACACACACACACACACACACACACACACGTGCGCGCGAGCTTATAATCCCAGTGCTCGGGAGGCAGAAACAGATCATGAGTTCAAGACCAGCTTAGGCTTCATGAGACACTGTCTCAAAAAACTTGAAAATAAAATAAAATTGACATAGTAGCACACACCTATACTTCCAGCAGTAAGCAGGCTGATGCAAGAGAACCAAGTTTAAGGTTATTTGGGCTACATAAGGAGCTACAAAATAGTGGCTGCTGCATTGTAAGTTTTCCCAGATAACAGGTCATCGTTCCTTCCAATCTCAACTCTTCTGATAGTTCCTCACTCATTCATTCTGAGCAGTTTCTGATTTTGTTTTTTGTACTTAAGAACACTGCCTACAAAATCTTTGTAAAAGATAAATTAATGATAAAGCTTCCTTTTCTCCTCTTGAACAATTCTAAGATTAAATCAATACAGGACAGGCCCCCAGGTTTCTATAGGCATACCACATCTATCTACTTGCCAGCAAACATCACAGACTTAAACATGACTAGATGGTACATACATCATCGACCTAAATGTGACAAGATGGGACATACGTCACAGACCTACACATGACTAGATGGGGCATACGCCATAGACCTACACATGACTAAATAGGCATACACCATAGACCTAAACTTAACTATATGGGACATACATCACAGACCTAAACATGACTAGATGGGACATACATCATAGACCTACAAATTTCAGTTGTTTCTTGCCAGAGCCATTTCAGCAAAAAGTAATGAAGTGAGGCGGTGAGATGGGCTCATGAAGCAAAGCACTTGCTGGTGACCTGAGTTTGATCCCTTGAAAGTACGGAAAGGTGGAAGGAGGGGCTGGAGAGATGGCCTAGCGGTTAAGAGAACCGACCGCTCTTACAGAGGACTCGGGTTCGATCCCCAGCACCCACATGGCGGCCGAAAACCGTCTGAAACTCCAATTCCAGGAGAATTCCAGTTCCAGGGGAATCCGACACCCTCTTCTGACCTCCACGGCATTGTATGACACGGGTGCACAAACCTGCATGCAGACAGTACATTCATACACATACAGAAATAAATAAAATTTAAAAAAAAAAGGTGGAAGGAGAGGCCCAGCTCCAAAGTTGTCCTTTGACTTCCATACATGTACCAGTATACACACCATCAAATTTAGTCATCTATAAATAAGTAATATACTCCTTCCAGTTAAATAGTGAGGTCAAGCCAGACCTGGTGACGCACCCTTTAATCCTAGTACTCGGGAGGCAGAGGCAGGCGGATCTTTGTTGAGTTCAAGGCCAGCCTGGTCTACAGAGTTCCAGGACAGCTGGGGCTACAGGGAGACCCTGTCTCGAAAAGACAAAAAAAAAAAAAAAAATAGCGAGGCCAACTGATACAAGTGGAATTTAGACACAAAACTTGAATGGAAATTCAGAATAAAGAAAGCTGTGAAACAAAGATTTTGACAAGCATATAGATTTGCAAAGAATCCCCCTGTTGACCCTGGTGTGTTGGCTCATGGCTCTGACCCAGCACTTAGCAAGTAGTGAAAACAGGAGGATCATGAGTTCAAGGTCATCCTCAGCTATAAAGTGAGACTCGGGTTCAATCCCCAGCACCCACATGGCGGCCGAAAACCGTCTGAAACTCCCATTTCAGAACTCCAGTTCCAGGGGAATCCGACACCCTCTTCTGATCTCCGCGGCATTGCACGACACGGGTGCACAAACCTGCATGCAGATAGTACATTCATACACACACAGAAATAAATAAAAAAAAAAAA
>VZQC01008741.1:864436-885144 GCA_009823505.1 Rhizomys pruinosus | reverse complement strand
CACCTTATCATTAAGCAGGAGCCCTGATGAGGCTGGAGAGATAGGTCAGTGGTTAAGAGCACTGGCTGCTCTTGCAGAGGACCCAGGTTAGAATCCCAGAGCCCACATGGCAGCTAATAACTGTCTTTAAGTCCAGTTCTGGGGGATCTGACACCCTCTTCTGACCTCCACAGGCACTGCATAACATAGGTACACTTAGGTACATGCAGGCACTACACTCACACACATAAAACAAAATAAATTTGTAAATAAATAAATAAATCAGAAACCCTGGAAAGGCAGAGGGAAAGATGGGAATTGGTCTTCCTGCCAACATTATCGATACTAGCTGGATCTATTTTTTTTTTTTTTTTTTTGGTCTTTTCGAGACAGGGTCTCCTCTCCCTGTAGCCCCAACTGTCCTGGAACTCACTCTGTAGACCAGGCTGGCCTTGAACTCACAAAGATCCACCTGCCTCTGCCTCCTAAGTGCTAGGATTAAAGGCGTGCCCCACCACGCCGGGCGAGCTGGATTTATTATAAACCTGTCTGTTTTCCTCTCATACCATTTCTGACTCCTACATAACCTAGACCTCAATGAGATTTTCATTTTTATTTTATTTATTTGTGAGTGTATGGTATTGGGCCTCAACATATGCTAGGCAAGCAACCTCCCCACCACTAAGCTTTGTTCCTCATTATTAACTTTCAATTTTTAAATTGGCCCTAGTCAGAAAATACTACTAGAGATCTATACCTGAAATGAAGATGACAGAACCTCTCATGTTCAATAGTGCAAGGAGCAAGGAGTAAAGGTAGCAAAGAAAGTGCAAACATGAAAGCACGGGGAAATCTGATTGCCAAAGTGACAAACTAAACTGTAAAGCATTTCCCTAAAAAGACCTGACAAACTGGGTAGATGACTCAGTTGGAAAAGTGCTTGCCACACAGACCTGAGGACCAGAGTTCTAATCCCCAGCACCCACATAAAAAGCCAGGTACAGGGGCTGGAGAGATAGCCTAGCGGTTAAGAGCACCGACTGCTCTTACAGAGGACCCGGGTTCGATCCCCAGCACCCACATGGCAGCCGAAAACCGTCTGAAACTCCAATTCCAGGAGAACTCCAGTTCCAGGGGAATCCGACACCCTCTTCTGACCTCTGCGGCATTGCACGACACGGGTGCGCAGACCTACATGCAGACAGTACATTCATACACATACAAAAATAAATTAAATTAAAAAAAAAGAAATTGGGTAACATGGTGTGCCCTGCTTTGTTTAAAAAAAAAAAAAAAAAGCCAGGTACAGCAAGCACATTATCTAGAATTCCAGTGCTGGAGACACACAGACAGAAGACAGAATCTCTAAAGCTTCTTGGCCACCCACTCTAGCCAAAACAGCGAGCTCCAGATTCAGTGTGAGACTGTGTATCAAAAGGTAAGGTTAGACCAGATATGGTAGCACATACCTTTAATTCCTGTACTTGGGAGCCAGAGACAGGTGAAATCTCTATTTCTCAAAAACAACAAAAAAGTAAGGTGAGAGGACTGGAGAGATGGCTCAGTAGTTAAGAGCACTTGCTGCTTTTACAGAGGACCTGGGTTCAGTTCCCAGCACCCTGTAATTCCAGTTCCAGGGGTCCCAATACTGTCATCTGGCCTCCACAGGCACCTGCACCCTGAGGTGCACATAGAGACAAGAAAGGCACATACACATGAACATAAATACAAATTTTTGGTTGCGTGATTGATTGATTCATTTATTTATGAATGAGACAGGGTCTCCCTTTAGCCCCAGCTGGCCTGAAACTCATTGTTTAGACCAGCTGGCCTTGAACTCAGAGATCAGTCTGCCTCTGCCTCCCAAGTCCTGGAATTAAAGGCGTGTACCACAATGCCTGGCTATAAAAATACAATTTTTTTTTTCTTTTTGAGACAGGATCTCTCTGTAGCCCCAGCTGTCCTGGAACTCACTTTGTAGACCAGGCTGGCCTTGAACTCCCAGAGATCTGCCTGCCTCTGCCTCCTGAGTGCTGGGATTGAAGATGTGTGCCACCACGCCCAGCTAAATACAAATTTTTTTTCTTAAAATATTTTATTTTTATTTTATGTGTATGAGTGTTATGTTTGAATGTCATGCATTCCCTACAGAGGACACAGGAGGGTGTTGGATCCCCTGGAACTGAAGTTACGGATGTGGGTGCTGAGATTTGAACTCGGGTCTTCTGCAAGAAGAGCCCATGCTCTTAACCACTGAGCCATTTCTCCAGCTCCGAATACAATTTTTTTTTTTACTTATTTTTTTATGTGTATGAATGTACTGTCTGCATGTAGGTTGGTGCACCTGTGTCATGCAATGCTGCAGAGGTCAGAAGAGGGTGTCGGATTCACCCAGAACTGGAGTTAAAGATGGTTCTCAGCCACCATGTGGGTGCTGGGGATCAAACCTGGGTCCTCTGCAAGGGCAGTGGGGGCTCTTAACCACTAGGCCATCTCTCCAGCCCCAGCAATACAAATTTTTTAAAAGTAAGGTGAAAAGCAACTGAGGAAGACACCCAAAGTCAACTTCTGTTCTCCATCAACTTCTCTCTTCTCTCTCTTTCTCTCTCTCTCTCTCTCTCACACACACACACACACAGTGAGAGAGAGAGAGACAGGAAAGAGAGAGAAACTTGACTGATGTGAAGAACAAATGAATCTAAGAAAAGAACTTACAGAGTAACCCTCCTTGCTTATCTAATCAATAACTAAAATAAAATACTTTCTTTTTTACAGGAGCAAATTAGTTTCTAGTGACGAAGTAAATTTTATGGCAAGAACATTATCTTCAAGTTCATGATTTATCATATGGAGTCATGACTCCTGTTATGATGTCTTACCATCACTCTCTAGGCAAACAAGACTATGTTACTCCTTTTACATCTTCCAAGAAGCACTTAATTCACCTAAGCCTTAGGAACAAATAGTTTCTCCCCATATATAATCATATGGGTGGAGAACCTATTCTATTGGCTGAAATTCAGCAAATGATTTGACCAATAAGCATACTTTGTATAGGTATCAAACTCAAATTACAAGTTCAGCAATACTTATTCTTGGTACCTTTAGCTAGGCTACTGGATAAAGGGAACCAACTCAATAACCAGAGTCTGCTACTCTTAACTGAAGTATGAGTTTAACCCAACAGGAGTTGGCTGCATAGTTAACATTTTAAACAACTGTGCAGCACACTAACTATAAGGAAGACTGCAGAGGACTGCAGGCCACAACTGTGCTTAGTGGCTCCATGCTCATTGCTGCATCTCCTCAGCCCTACTCCCCCTTCTCCACTAAAGCATAAAGTGGGGAAAAAACTGTTAGAGAAGTATCAGATTGCAAACACGAAGATATGAGAATAAAGGAATAAAATCAAATCCCACTATAAAAACTTCAAAGCAGTCAGCAGCGGCGTGTCTCATAGTACAAGAAGACCCAGCCTGAAAATCCGACTTCATCACAATACCTTTCTTTCAAGTTACTCAACTTTCTCTAAGCCTCCATTTTGTTTTTGTTGTATACAATGAGGATAATATACTATCCCTACTTTAGAAAAGATTCACTTACACATGGCATGGTAGCTTATGCCTATAATCTTAACACTTGGGAGTTAGAGGAAAGAGGATCATGAGTTAAGAGATAAGGATTTAACTGTTAGATGTGATTATGTATGTAAATATGTCTGGCAAATTAAATTCCCTCAATTTGGGGGGGGGCTTAGCTTTTGGAGAAGATAGGGTCTCATATAACGGAGCCTGCATTCCAACTTTGTGATGACCATGATCCTCCTACCTTCACCTCCCAAATGCTGAGATCAAAGGTGGGCACTACCACACCTGGCAATGTTAACATTTTGTTGTTTTACCTTGATCAAGGATTCAACCTAGGATCTTGTACATGCTGGTCATGTGCTATATGAACCACTGAGCTAAAGCTTGTATATATTAACTATTTTTAATGTTAAACATTTATTATTATGGAAGCAAAATCTGAGTTGATCATTAGATGAGGCATCCTACTTTTGATTGTTTTCTTTTGAATTCTTTATGTGGCCCAGGCTGCCCTTAAACTCACAGCAATACTCCTAGGGTTGGCCAAGTCACCAGGAAGCTTGAGGTGCCCTACTTAACCTGCACTCACTGAGCAATACTATAGGCTTTAGATTTTTATTATTTCGAATTAGGTGTGCATGTGTATGTGTACGCATGAGTGTGCGTGTGTGTATATGTGTGTGAATGCAGGTGCCTGTGGAGGCCAAGGGCATGAGATCTACTGGAGCTGAAGTTAAAGGCAATTATGAGCCTGATGTGGGTACTGGGAACTGGACTTGGGGCTGCAAGTATGTGCTCTTTAGACTGCTGAGCCACTTCTCCAGTCCCAAATGCTACAGATTTTAATGACAGTTAAGTTTTGGGAAGCTTTTATTATAACAACAGTGGGACTACTCATCATTAAAGCCAAGAAGAGACAAAAACTTGGGAAATAGTTACTGAAACCAAATTTTCCTTAAGAACCAAGGAAATAGCCGGGCTTGGTAGTGCATGCCTTTAATCCTAGCACTCGGGAGGCAGAGGCAAGCGGATCAAGGCCAGCCTGGTCCACAGAGTGAGTTCCAGGACGGCTAGGGCTACAGGAATACCCTGTTCTCAAAAGACCAAAAAAGAAAGACCAAAAAAAAAAAGGTAAACAAGAACCAGAATGATCTCAAATTAATAATGATGCACCTCAAAACCTTAGCAGAAACAGAGCAAATCTAAAATTAGAAGGAAAAAAATACTAAATATCAGGGCTCAATATTGTCAAGGCAAACTGCTAGTTAACATTGATAAAGATGTTCCATTCGGAGCTGACAACTCAGTTACTTGTTTATAGCGTATTGACCAAGCATGAAAGCTGAAAAGAACTGAAAGCCTTTCCCCTAAAACCAGGAACAGGATGAGACAGCCCACCTACTCCTATTAAACATAGTTCTTAAAATCTTAACTGAAATTGGGCTGAAGAGATAAGTCATCCATTAAGAGGACTGGGTGTTCTTTCAGCAAACCCGTGTTTGGTTTCCAGCATCCACATGGAGGCTAACAACCAACTGTAACTCCAGCTCCAGGGATTCTGATGCCCCCTTCTATCCTCCGGGACCACTGCACAACACAGGTACATTTACATACAATATACTCAGACTTTATAAAAATAATAAAATGTTTTTAATCATAACTAGCAATGAGGCTAAATAAATGGATAAAGATGGAGAAAGAATTGGAGTTATCTCTATTTGAAGATATTATTCTACATTTAAAGATTTATTTATTTTTTATGTATAAGTGTTTACCTGCATGTGTGTATGTTTACCACCTGCATGTGGTACCCATGAAGGCTATAAGAGGGTATCAGATCTCCTGGAACTGCAGTAACAGGCAATTGTGAGCTCCCATGTTAGTCCTGGGAGCTGACACTAGCCAGTGTTCTTAACCACTGAGCCATCTCTATATTTAAAAGACCTGAAAGACTCCACCAGAAAAATTCTTAGCTCTTAGAAAACTTAGCAAAGTAGCAAAATGCAAAAAGAAATATTTTTTTTCTTTTTAAAATATGCTACTTATTCTTTTCAGTTCATGTGTATGAGCGTAAGTGCACCAATCTCATGCAGTGTCTGCAGAGTTCAGAAGATGGCATTGGATATCCCTGGAACTGGAGTTAGAGATAGTTGTTAGCTGCCATATGGGTGCTGAGAACTGAACGCAGTTCCTCTGCAAGAACAGCCAGTACTCTTAACTGCAGAGCCATCTGTCCAGTGCCTTAGAAAGTAATACTTAAAGATTAAACAAATTAACTGAGCAGATGCCTTACCAGTGAAGAAGTGCAAATGGCCAGTAAAGACATGAAAGAAATCGCAACATCTTTTTTGCCATCAGAGAAAAACTAATCAAAACTATATTGAGGGCTGGAGAGATGGCCTAGCGGTTAAGAGCGCCGACCGCTCTTGCAGAGGACCTGGGTTTGATCCCCAGCACCCACATGGCGGCCGAGAACCGTCTGAAACTCCAATTCCAGGAGAACTCCATTTCCAGGGGAATCCGACACCCTCTTCTGACCTCCGCGGCATTGCACGACACAGGTGCACAAACCTACATGCAGAAAGTACATTCATACACATACAGAAATAAATTAATTAATTAATTTTTTAAAAAACTATATTGAGATTCTATCTCAGAATGGCTTATCATCAAGAAAACAAAAATTCAATGAGGATTCTGGGATTCATTTTATACTGCTAGAAGAAGATGGACATTAGTGCAGTCACTAGAAAAATTAATATGAAGGTTTTTTTTTTGGTCTTTTTTGAGACAGGGGTCTCCCTTTTAGTTCAGCTGTCCTGGAGCTTGCTATTGTTAGACCAGGCTCGGTTCTTGAATTCACAGAGAATTGCTTGCCTGTGCCTCCCGAATGCTGGGAGATGATATGCTTCTTTTTGTGCATAGTAGAAAACCTAGCATGATGAGCTGGAATTGTTCCTTAGTGGTAGAAATTTGTTTAGCATGCTTAGGCCTTGGATTCCACCTGCTGGGAAAAAGAAGAGGGGGAAAAATAAAAAGGAAAAAGAAAGAAGCTAGGGCATGTCTTATAGTCCTAGCACTTGGGAGGCTGAAATGGGAGCATTACTGCGAGTTGGAGACTGGAGCCTGGGCTATAGTGAGGTGCCACCTGAAAAACAAAGCTGTAAGAATGAATATTTATGTGCTGTGGGGATAGCACAGTTGTTAAAGGCGGAGGGTTAAGATTTAGCACAGGCCGTTAAAGGCGCGAGGTAAGACAACCGCCAAAAAAAAAAAAAAAAAAAGGAAGTTCGAACTCCCAGCACCCACAAAATGAAGTGCTATACTTCCAGTTTATCTTTATGACTGGGCGTAGGTGGCGCACTTGGGAGGAACAGCAGTCAGGCGGATCTTTGTGGAATTCAAGGCACAGCCTGGTCTACATTGTGAAGTTCCCAGGACAGCTGGGGCAAAAAAAAAAAAAAAAAAAAAAAAAAAAAAAAAAAAAAAAAAAAAAAAAATTTATTTAAAAAAGAAAAAAATGGGGCTGGAGAGATAGCCTAGCGGTTTAAGAGTGCCGACCGCTGGGGCTGGAGAGATGGCCAGCGGATAAGAGCGCCGACCGCTTCTATTACAGAGGACCCGGGTTCGATCCCCAGCACCCCACCATGCGGGCTTTTGAGAACCGTCTGTAACTCCCATTCAGGAGAACTCCAGTTCCAGGGAATCCGACACACCCTCTACTGACCTTCGCTGATTGCACGACACGGGTGCACGGGACCTGGCATGCACAGTACATTGATACACATTTACAGAAAATAAATAAATTAAAAAAAAAAAAAAAAAGAAGCACCGACTGCTCTTGCCAGAGGACTGGGTTTCGATTCCACCAGCACCCACATGGCAGCTTGAGAACCATCTGTAACTCTAGTTCCAGGTTTAATCCCGTGCCCTCTTCTGACTCGAGAATTGCATTGACATGGGTGCACAAACCTAAAAAAAAAAAAAAAAAAAAAAAAAAAAAAAAAAGAAATAAAATTAAAAAAAAGAAAAAAAGAATTTTGACATTTACTTAGCATTGTAATTATGTGCCAGGTTCTTTTGTTAAACTACTTTATATGACTTTAATTTATTATTTAGATACATTAGCCTAGTCTATCTAGAAAAATTCAAGAGATTTAAGAGTTTTTTTTTCCCGGGGGTAATTGTCAGGGTGTCATTATGTATCCTTAGTCTCACAGTTGTACTTTTCCTGTTTCAGCTTCTTGAGTTCAAAGTAAAGAATCGAGAAAGGACATTGATGGGGACTACTGAGAACTCTATAATGCAGAAATCAGACAAAGCCTCAGTGGAAAAATAATATAATTCATTGTGGCTAACATTAAATATAATTCTAGGGATGAAACCATTTTTATTTCTTTGGTTTGTTTCCTTGGTTCTTTTTTTTTTTGCCTGGAGAAGGTATTCTGTAGCCCTAGTCCGTCTTGGCACTCCACTCTGTGGACCAGGCTGGCCGTGATCCGCCTGCCTCTGCCCCCGGTCGGCACTACCAAGCCCGGTACCTAAGGAAAATTTGGTTTCAGTAACTATTTCCCAAGTTTTTGTCTCTTCTTGGCTTTAATGATGAGTAGTCCCACTGTTGTTATAATAAAAGCTTCCCAAAACTTAACTGTCATTAACTGTAGTCAGGATGAGTACCGTTCAAAGGAATACTTGCAGCCCTAAGTCAGTTCCTGTACCCAAGTCAAGTGGCTCATAATTGCCTTTAACTTCAGCTCCATGAGATCTCTATGCTGTGCCAGCACCTGCTTCACACACTATACACACACGCACACTCATGCGTACACATACACATGCACACCTAATTCGAAATAAATTCTAAGCTTATAGTATGCTCAGTGAGTGCAGGTAAGATAGGGCACCTCAAGCTTCTGCCCCCCCTGGTACTTGGCAACCTAGGGAGTATTTGCTTGGAGTTTAAGGGCAGCTGGGCACATAAAGATTCAAAGGAAAACATCAAAAGAGGGCATAAGATCAACTCAGATTTTGCTTTCCATATATAAATGTTTAACATTAAATTAGTTGAATATATAGCGCGGTTATTTATTAGCATGACCAGCATGGTACAAGATCCTAGGTTTGAATCTTGATCAGTTAAAAAAAAAATGTTAACATTGCCAGTGTGGTAGTGCACCTTTTGATAGTTGGAGGTTGAAGGATAAGGAGATCCATGGTCATCACAAAGTTGGAATGCAGGCTCCGTTATATGAGACCCTATCTTCTCCAAAAGCTAAGCCCCCCCCCCAAATTGAGGGAATTTAATTTGCCAGACATATTTACATACATAATCACATCTAACAGTTAAATCCTTATCTCTGTCTCTAACTCCCAAGTGTTAAGATTATAGGCATAAGCTACCATGCCAAGTTTTATTCATAAAGTAGGCGATTAGTATATTATCCTCATTGATTATACAACAAAAACAAATGGAGGCTTAGGAAAGGGTTTGAGTAACTTGCAAGAAAGGTATTGTGATGAAGTCGGATTTTCAGGCTGGGTCTTCTTGTACTATGAGACACGCCGCTGCTGACTGCTTTGAAGTTTTTATAGTGGGATTTGATTTTATTCCTTTATTCTCATATCTTCGTGTTTGCAATCTGATACTTCTCTAACAGTTTTTTCCCCACTTTATGCTTTAGTGGAGAAGGGGGAGTAGGGCTGAGGAGATGCAGCAATGAGCATGGAGCCACTAAGCACAGTTGTGGCCTGCAGTCCTCTGCAGTCTTCCTTATAGTTAGTGTGCTGCACAGTTGTTTATAATGTTAACTATGCAGCCAACTCCTGTTGGGTTAAACTCATACTTCAGTTAAGAGTAGCAGACTCTGGTTATTGAGTTGGTTCCCTTTATCCAGTAGCCTAGCTAAAGGTACCAAGAATAAGTATTGCTGAACTTGTAATTTGAGTTTGATACCTATACAAAGTATGCTTATTGGTCAAATCATTTGCTGAATTTCAGCCAATAGAATAGGTTCTCCACCCATATGATTATATATGGGGAGAAACTATTTGTTCCTAAGGCTTAGGTGAATTAAGTGCTTCTTGGAAGATGTAAAAGGAGTAACATAGTCTTGTTTGCCTAGAGAGTGATGGTAAGACATCATAACAGGAGTCATGACTCCATATGATAAATCATGAACTTGAAGATAATGTTCTTGCCATAAAATTTACTTCGTCACTAGAAACTAATTTGCTCCTGTAAAAAAGAAAGTATTATTTTTTATTTTTTATTGATAATANAAAAAAAAGCATATCATCAATACTTAAGCATTCACTCAAACATCACCTAAATTCAGCTTACAGATCCATACCCAAATTCTGTCAAAATACAATATATTTTAAAAACCTAAAATTATAAAGGACAACCAACTTTTTAAAAAATGGAATTTCACATATAATTATCTAAGGCTTAATCATAATGAATTCAGTTACTTCATTATAAGAAATAATAGGGTAGAAGAGATTGCTCAGTGGTTGAAAGTCACTTACGGACCCAGGTTTGGTTCCCAGCATCCACATCACAGTTAACAACCATCCATAATTCCATTTCCAGAGGATGCAATGCCTTCTCCTGGCCTCTTGCAGGCACTGCACGACACAGGTGCACTTACATACATGCAGGCAAAACACTAATACACATCATAAAAATAATAAAAAAAGAATATGGGATACCAGAACATGAAAACAGAATTGGCTACTTATTAAATACAATTTGGCTTCGTGCATGCTAGGCAAAACAGTTTAACACTATACTATCACCCATAAATATCTAAATCCAGACTATAATAAATAAATATATTCAGACTAAAAATAAGAAAAGTAAATACTTTCTTCTTTCTTGAAGTCACCAAAAGAGGAGTGGGGGGTCAATTGGTGTATATGCCCAGTCTTATTACTCAGCAGGCTGAGGCAGGAAGACTGAGGACAGGCATTTGAGATCAGTTTGGGCAAACTGCAGGATCTCATCATAAACCAAAGATTAAAATTAAGTGCCATCCCTGGAATACCTGTATCCTAGCACATGGAGGCAGGAGTTTTAGGAGTTCAAGGTTATCCTCAGCTACATAAGGTATTAGAAACCAGCCTGGGCTACGTAAGTCCCTGTGCCAACAAATGCATTCCCTTCTTAGAACTCAGAGAGCAGCATCCATAAGTGGAGTTTTACTAATCAATAGTTTATAACCAATAACAATAAACTGGTCTGGAGGTTTAATTCAGTGACAGAAAGCATACTTAAACCTACAAGAAGCCCTGAGTTCAATCCCCAGCACCAAAACTAATAATCATGACCAGTGAACCATGCTTGAACTATGCTCACACTTTCCCTTCTCTATAGCAGGTGGTCAGAATACATAACTGAGGACTACTGCTCGCCTTAGGAAGTCTTTGTTGTTGGTTTTGTTTGGTTTGGTTTGGTTTGGTTTTGTTGTTTTGTGTTGTGTGTTATGTTTTGTTTTGTTGGTCCATCTTTTTTTTTTTTTTTTTTTTTTTTTTTTTTTNCATCTTTTTTTTTTTTTTTTTTTTGTATTTCTGTATGTGTAGGAATGTACTATCTGCATGTAGGTTTGTGCACCAGTGTCGTGCAATGCCGCGGAGGTCAGAAGAGGGCGTTGGATTCCCCTGGAACTGGAGTTCTCCTGGAGTTGGAGTTTCAGACGGTTCTAGGCCGCCATGTGGGTGCTGGGGATCGAACCTGGGTCCTCTGTAAGAGCGGTTGGCACTCTTAACTGCTAGGCCATCTCTCCAGCCCCTTGTTGGTCCATCTTGCAGTAGGCCTGTAATCACATCCTCTTGGAAGGCTGAATCAGGAGTCTGTTCAAGGACAGTCTGCTAAACATAGTGAGTTCCAGGGCTACATACCAAGGCTCTGTTTTAACCTCTACTCACAAAATGTAATATATTAAAGGAAACCAAATCAAACAATGATTCTTTAATAAAATACTGAACTTTTAAAAACACAACTTAATATATTTTTTTTTTGGTCTTTTTGAGTCAGGGTCTCCCTGTATCCCCAGCTGGCCTGGAACTCACTATGAAGACCAGGCTGGCCTCAAACACACAGTTTCTGCCTCTGCCTCCTGAATACTCAGATTATAGTATGTGGCAGCACACCCTCTCCCAGCTTTAGACTTTTGTTTTTGAGACAGGGTCTCACTTTGCATCCCTGGCTGACCTTGAACTCACTATGTACGCCATCGAGGCTGGCCTGGAACTCACTAAGATCTGCATGTCTCTGCTTCCAAAGTGCTAGGATCAAAGGCATATGCCACCATACCCAGCAATAGACAACTTTTTTTTTTCTGAGACAAGGGTCTTCCTATAGCCCTAACTGGTCTGGAATTCACTCTGTAGACCAGGCTGGCCTTGAACTCATAGTCACAGAGATCATCCTGCCTCTGCCTCCCAAGTGCTAGGATTAAAGGTATGCGCCTCCATGCCCGGCTTAAAGATGGTTCTTAACCACCATGTGGGTGCTGGGAATCAAACTGGGGTCCTCTGCTAGAGCAGTCAGTGCTCTTAACCCCCGAGCCATCTCTCCAGCCCCTAGACAATTTTTTTATTTCATTTTTTTTACATGATTTTTGTGGGTATGTTGGTGAATGCATGTGTGGAGGTGAGAGGACAGCCAGCGGGAATCTGTTCTCTACCATCATGTAGGTTCCAGGTGTTGAATTGAGGTCATCAGACTTGGTAGCAGGCACTTTAACTGGTAGAGCCACCAGCTCAAAGACGACTTTTGATCTATTAAAAATGTCTAAAGCTGGGCTGAAGTGATGGCTCAGCAGTTAAGAGCACCGACTGCTCTTGCAGAGGACCTGGGTTGGATTCCCAGCACCCACATGATGGCTAAGAACCGTCTTTAACTCCAGTTCCAGGGGAATCCGATGCCCTCTTTCTTTTTTTTTTTATTTATTATTTTTTTATGTGTATGAATGTACTGTCTGTATGTAGGTTGGTACACCCATGTTGTGCAATGCTGCAGAGGTCAGAAGAGGGCATAAGATGGGGTTGGAGATAGCCTAGCGGTTAAGAGTACTGTCTGCTCTTGCAGAGGACAGCAGCAGGGCGTAATGGCACACGCCTTTAATCCCAGCACTTGGAAGGCAGAAGCAGGCGGATCTTTGTGAGTTCAAGACCAGACTGGTCTACAGAGTGAGTTCCAGGACAGCTGGGGCTACAGAGAGACCTTGTCTTGAAAAGACAATAAATAAATAAATAAATAAATAAATAAATAAATAAATAATCATGAAGCAGAGGGAAAAATGTAAATGGGCCACACACTGCTACAAATGAAAACTAAGCAATTCTAAAATGACAGCTTTTTCAAAGTATAATTTATATCTGACTCATCACCCTTGTTTCAAGAGCTTCCATCACACAGTGTGCACTCAAAAAATGGTATATACCTGTAACCCTGAAACTTGAGAGGCTGGAGGGAGGAGGATCCTAAGTTCAACGTCAGTCTGGGGCCAAAGGAGACCCTGGACTGCTCAGCCAGAAGTGGTGGGTGGTGCACACCTTTAATGCCAGGCAGAGGCTGGCAGATCTCAGTAAATTCCAGGCCAGCCTGGTCTATATAGTGAGGTCCAGGTCAGCTGGGACTGCAGGGAGACTCTGTCTTAAGAAACAAAACAAAAAAGAATGGACTGCTCAATCACTATGAATACTATAACAGTGTTTCTTTTTTATTTTATTTTATTTTGTTTTATTTTATTTTATTTTTGTCTTTTTGAGACAGTGTCTCCCTGCAGCCCCAGCTGTCCTGGAACTCACTTTGTAGACAAGGCTGGACTTGAACTCAGAGATCCAACTGCCTCTGCCTCCTGAGTGCTGGGACTAAAGGCGTGTGCCACCACACTTGGCTGCCAGCTTTTCAAAAGCAGTAATCTTCCTATTACTGGTCATATTTCTCCCAATAACTAACCAGTGGACCAAGAAATTCATTCCAATTAAACACATGAGCAGTTTTACTCAGATTTTATTGCTGAGTAAAGACAAACTCTAACTATATATAATTTGTTTAAACACTGATTTATTTACAAAAATTCCATCAAATGTGATATACCTAGTCATTAGTCAACAGAAAATGACCACTAATTAACAGATGAAACTGGGAATATAGTTATATCACTGGCATTAGCTGGTACTTAAAAATACTCTTTAGCTGGGCATAGTAGCGCACACCTTTAATCCGAGCACTTCGGAGGCAGAGGCAGTTGGATCTGTGAGTTCAAGGCCAGCCTGGTCTACAAAGTAAGTTCCAGGACAGCTGGGGTTACAAGGAAACCCTGTCTCAAAAAAAAAAAAAAAAAAAAAAAAACTCTTTGAGGCCAGGTGTGGTGACCCATACCTCTAATCCCAACATCTGGGAGCCCAGAGGCAGGCAGTTCAAAAGACCAGCCCGGTCTATATATATAGGGAGTTCCAGGCCAGGGCTACAAATAAGACCCTGTCTCGTGGGGCTGAAGAGATGGCCTAGTGGTTAAGAGCACCAACTGCTCTTGCAGAGGACCCAGGTTCAATCCCTAGCACCCACATGGCGGCTAAGAACCGTCTTTAACTCCAGTTCCAGGGGAATCCAACACCCTCTTCTGTCCTCTGCAGCACTGCACGACATGGGTGCACAAACCTACATGCAGACAGTACATAAAAAATAAATTAAAAAAAAGACCCTGTCTCATTAAAAAAAAAAAAAAAGTGTTATGAGCTTCACCACAATATTATTATCAAAGAGTGTTTTCCAATAGCAAAAAGCTGGAACCAACCCAAGTGCCCCTCAACTGACAAGTGAGTAGAGAAAATGAGGTACATCTACACAATGAAGTTCTATGCAGCAGTAAAGAAAGATGACATCATGAACTTTGCAGGTAAATGGATAGAACTAGAAGATATTATGTTAAGTGATGTAACAGAGTCCCAGAAAAACAAATGATGAATGGTATCCCACATTTGTGGATGCTAGCACCAATTACCTAGTTTTAAGTATTTCTTGTGCAGGGCTCCTTGAGCTTTTGTCCAAGTAGTTGGGAGTGGTGCATATTGGAAAGAACAACAACAGAAAAAATGTGTCAAAGAACTGACTGAAATGGTGAATTTCTGCTCAAAACAGTCAACTTCTATATCGAGAATTTTGAGAAGACTGAGAAAAAGATGAAAAACATGTTTGGCAAAATGCATGCGCTCTGGTGGGGTGGGGGGGTAGGGAGAGGGACATGGGTCTAGATTTGATTTGTAACATAATCTTGTACAAAAATATGTAATATATAAAACTATAAAAAATTATTTAAACCCAAAGAGTGTGTTTTCTATTTATTTATTTATTTATTTATTTATTTATTTATTTATTTACTGTAACAGATTCTCATTATGTAGTCCAGGCTGGCCTTAAACTCTTGGAGATCTGCCTGCCTCTGCCTTCTGACTGCTGAGATTAAAGATGAATACCACCTCCATGGCCTCACAAAGCATTTCATTTTTGTTTGTTTGGATTTTTTTGTTGTTTGTTTGTTTTTTGGTCTTTTTGAGGCAAGGTCTCCATGTAGCCCCAACTAGCCTAGAACTTGCTTTGTAGACCAGGCTGGCCTGAACTCATAATGATCCACCTGCCTCAGCTTCCCAAGTGCTAGGATTAAAGGTATGAGCCACCATGATCTCTGCTACACAAAGCAGTTAACCTCATGGAAATCTTTCTGAATTGTATAGGGTGTCATATGTAATGTTAGATGTTGGTGCCAAACTCCTAAAAGCTTTTTGTGAGATTCAAATGAAACAGCTGCTGCAGCAGGAGAACTTCTAGCACAGAAGGGCTCGGCCTTTGTGTTATTTCATTCAATCCTCATCACGACCCCACAAGTTATCACTGACCTTATTACAAGAATGAGGAAAGATGGGCTGGAGAGATGGTCTAGCAGTTAAGAGCACCAACCACTCTTACAGAGGACCCGGGTTCGATCCCCAGCACCCACATGGCGGCCAAGAACCGTCTGAAACTCCAATTCCAGGAGAACTCCAGTTCTAGGGGAATCCGACACCCTCTTCTGACCTCCGCAGCACTGCACAACATGGGTGCACACACTTGCATGCAGACAGTACATTCGTACACATACAGAAATAAATAAAAATAAATATTAAAAAAAAAAAAAATGAGGAAAGAGACACAGAAGATAGGTCTGGAGAGATGATGGTTCAGGGGTTACAAGCACTGGCTGCTCTTGCAGACCAACCAAGGTTGGATTCCCAACACCCAAATGTCGGCTAACAACTGCCTGAAACTCCAGTTCCAGAGGATCCAATCCCTTCTGAACTCCACAGGCATTGCACAATACAGGTGCACTTACACACATGCAGGCAATATACTCATACACATAAAATAAAAATAAATAAAAAATATTTTTAAAAAAGACACAGGGGTTGGAGAAATGGCTCAGTAGTTAAGAGCACCAACTGCTCTTGCAGAGGACCCGGGTTCAATTCCCAGCACCCACATGGCGGCTAAGAACCGTCTTTAACTCCAATTCCAGGGGAATCCGACGCCCTCTTCTGACCTCCACAGCACTGCACAACACAGGTGCACCAACCTACATGCAGACAGTACACTCATACACATAAAAAATAATAAATTTAGCCGGGCATGGTGGCGCACACCTTTAATCCTAGCACTCGGGAGGCAGAGGCAGGCGGATCTTTGTGAGTTCAAGGCCAGCCTGGTCTACAGAGTAAGTTCCAGGCCAGCTGGGGCTACAGGGAGACCCTGTCTCGAAAAGACAAAATAAAAAATAAATAAATAAATCTATTGGTCTTTATTTGGCCTTATTTTTATTTATTTATTTATTTTTATTTAATAATAACTTTAAAACAAACAAACAAACAAACAAAGAAACCAAACCCTCAAATTAACAATTCTTGATTGGTTGAGGAAAGGAAAGGTCTAAAGTATTTGGGGGGAAAAAAGATTACTTTAAAAAAATTAAAATTAAAATTAAAAAGACACACAGAGGATGTGACTTATCAAAAGCAACCAAGTTACTGAGCTTATATTCTCTTTTTTTAAGCTCATATTCTCAATCTCTCTACGCAAGTCTTTTTTTTTCTATGCAAGTCTTATAATGACCAATGATCTTGGAGTTCCATGTGAAATGAAATTGACTATCTCCCTTTATAAAATACTATGACCAGGGGCTGAAGAGATGGCCTAGCGGTTAAGAGCGCTGACCGCTCTTACAGAGGACTTGGGTTCGATCCCCAGCACCCACATGGCGGCCGAGAACCGTCTGAAACTCCAATTCCAGGAGAACTCCAGTTCCAGGGGAATCCTACACCCTCTTCTGACCTCCGCGGCATTGCACGACACGGGTGCACAAACTTGCATGCAGACAGTACATTCATACACATACAGAAATAAAAAAAAATAAAAAATAAAAAAAATACTATGACCAAACAACAAAATGCCTCTCCGCATTCCCAACTCTTAATTTAAACTTTATAACAACATAGTTGCTAAAACAGCATATCTACTATTTGAAAAGCTTCTGAAAGTACTTTTCTTAGTACTGAGTCATAAGCACTAGAACAAGACCATAATCTCTCATTGTAATTTGAAACTTCTTATATGAGCTATTAATCTGCCAGCTCCGTAGGTTCCAATGCCTTAGACTTCATTGAAAGGGAAAATAGCAACCTTTCATTCCCAAAGAACTGACATTTTTAAACTCCTAGGATTCTGTTTATATAAACTTTTACATTTATAAGACATTAATAAGCAATTTTATAATCTAAGTCAGATACACAAAGAGCTACTTTTTGATTGGTCTTCCAAACAAATCTCAAAAATAACAACAAATACGTTCTTTTGGGGGGGCCCTGAAAAGCTTTCAGTGCAAGCCTAACGACCTGAGTTTGTCCTCAGACCTCCACATGAGTACCATGGCACATGTGCCCTCACACACAAATGTGTACATACACAAAAGTAACTATTTGTAAAAGATGTTCATGTTCCTAAAGAAAAAGGTAAACCTGCCGGGCGTGGTGGTGCACGCCTTTAATCCTAGCACTTGGGAGGCAAAGGCAGGCGGATCTTTTTTAGTTCAAAGCCAGCCTGGTCTACAGAGTGAGTTCCAGGACAGCTGGGGCTACAGGGAGACCCTGTCTCGAAAAAGATCAAAAAGAAAAAGGTAAACCTATAAAAGACCCTACAATAGGAGAAAGGAGAAACTGAAGAGGTAGTCAAGACTAGAAAGTACACACTAGAATAAAAACATAGCTCAGGCGCCTAACACTTGCCTAGCAAGACCCTGGATTTAAGCCCCACAATCACAAATTAACTACATTAAAATGCACCCAGAGGGGCTGGAGAGATGACTCAGTGGCTAAGAGCGCCAACTGCTCTTGCAGAGGACCCAGATTCCATTCCCAATACCCACATGGCAGCTAAGAACCATCTTAGGCCGGGCGTGATGGTGCATGCCTTTAATCCCAGCACTCAGGAGGCAGAGGCAGATGGATCTCTGTGAGTTCAAGGCCAGCCTGGTCTCCATAGTGAGCCAGCTGGGACTAAAGGAAGACCCTGTCTCAAAAATAAATAAATAAATAAATAAATAAATAAATAAATAAAATGCACACAGAGAGCAAACAGGTAGGATGTCTGCTATATAACTCTAACCTCCTTAATATTGTTGGGCTCTCTCTTTTTTTTTTTCTTTTTTTTTTTGGTCTTTTTGAGACAGGGTCTCCCTGTGGCCCCAGCTGCCCTGGAACTCCCCAGCTGTCCTGGAACTCACTCTGTAGACCAGGCTGGCCTTGAACTCACAAAGATCTTCCTGCCTCTGCCTCCCAAGTGCTGGGATTAAAGGTGTGCGCCACCACGCCCAGCTGTTAAGCTCTCTTGTAAAAGCCACATACCATGGGCTGGAGAGATGGCCTAGTGGTTAAGAGCGCCAACTGCTCTTGCAGAGGATCTGGGTTCGATCCCCAGCACCCACATGGCGGCTGAGAACCGTCTTTAACTCCAGTTCCAGGGGAATCTGACGCCCTCTTCTGACCTCTGCGGCACTGCATGACATAGGTGCACAAACCTACATGCACATTCATACACAATACATTCATACACATATAAAAAAAAAAGCCACATACCAGCCAGTACTCAGGAAGTAGAGCCAGGTGGATCTCTGTAAATTTAAGGCCACCAGTGCTATATAATGAAACCCTGTCTCAAAAAAAAAGACATACTATATTCTCATCCCGTGAAGGACTAATGCACATATATATAAATATACACATACTAAGAGTAATCATCCAGCATAAACTGAACTTACAAAAAAAAGTTCATTTAAAGTTTATAAACCATTTTTTTTTTCAAGGCAGAGTCTCATGTACCCCAAGCTGGCCTCAGACTCACTGTGTATCGAAGGATGACCTTGAGCTCCTAACCCTATTTCCACCTCCCAAGTGCTAGGGTTATAGGCAAGCACCACTATGCCAGGTATGCGGTGCTTAGAGATGAAACCCAGGGATTTGTTCCTCTTAGGCAAGCCCTCTGTTAACTGAGTACATCTCTAGCCTAGCATTTATATGCACAGTAATTTCACTGACCCGTTCATTATCATCTGTCAGGTACTCAGGGAAATCTATTACCCTTATTTTATGAATGAGAAATGAAGTAATTTGCCTAAATTCACACAATCTGTGACTGTTAGAACTTCAGCTCGTATCACACGGCATCATATATGCCAGATGCTTTCCACATCACGTTGCCTCTTCACATCAAAAAGTCCTCAGATTAGGGGCTGGAGAGATGGCCTAGCGGTTGAGAACGCCCATCCCTCTTGCAGAGGACCCGGGTTCGATCCCCAGCACCCACATGGCGGCCGAGAGCCGTCTGAAACTCCAATTCCAGGAGAACTCCAGTTCCAGGGGAGTCCAACGCCCTCTTCTGACCTCCGCGGCATTGCACGTCTCAGGTGCACAGACTTGCATGCAGACAATACATTCATACACATACGGAAATAAATAAAATTTAAAAAAAATTTTTTTAATTAAAAAAAAAAAGTCCTCAGATTAGCCACACTTATAACCTCAGGACTTTAGAGACTAATGCAGAAAGCTTCTGAGTTTAAAACTAGCCTGTGCTACATAATGAAACTCTATTTCAAAAAACAGGGCTGAGGGTGTAGCTCAGTGGTAGAGCACTTGCCTAGTGTGCCCAGGCCTTGAGGTCAATCTGTACATCAGCAAGAAAGCAGCAGCGACAACAAAGTATGGTACAAGCATACTATCTGCTCAATTGGTGCAGGTCTATGACCAATAGTGTAAGAAACAGCAACTACAGTGACACTACAGAAGCAACAAAAGTTAAGAAAATAAACCCCAGTTTTGTTCAGAGATGGTTGCTCTCCTAAGAACCCTTTAGGTAGGTCATGTTATTCCTATTGTACAGTACATCAGGAAAATAGCACAGAGAGGCTTAGTAACTTGACCAAGGTCACACATGTATGTGGGCTTACCAATGATTTTAACATGTACTCTATTATACCACACTGCCATGCATAGTATTATAGTGATGCTGTTTTCTGATCAACAATAAATTAGAAAAATACTTTTTACATTAAAATATTTTAATTTTCTGGGGCTGGAGAGATGGCGTAGCAGTTAGGAGCGCTGACTGCTCTTGCAGAAGACACCGGTACAAGCGACAGCACCCACATGGCGGCTGAGAACCTTCTTTAACTCCAGTTCCAGGGAAATCTGACACCCTCTTCTAAACTCTGAGGCATTGCAAAACACGGGTGCACAGACCTACATGCAGACAGTACATTTATTCATACACATAAAAAATAAATAAAATTTTAAAAAAATTTCTAAAACAAAAAGTTCTGTCCTTAAAAAAAATTTTAATTTTCCTTAATATCAATGGTGGTCTCACACACACACATATAATCCTACCATTAGGGAGGTAGAAGAAGAGGATCACAAGTTCAAGGAGTATGTGTATAGATCCCACACTAGAAGAATTGACCAGAGGGCCCTGCATACTAGGCCAGTCACTCACTCAACAACTGTATAGCTGAGCTGCATCCCAACCCCCAACCCCCCCAACCCCCCCACCCCCCC
>VZQC01008741.1:852996-863792 GCA_009823505.1 Rhizomys pruinosus | reverse complement strand
CAGGTGGATCTCTGTGAGTTCAAGGCCACCCTGGTCTACAGAGTGAGTTCCAGGACAGCTGGGGCTACAGGGAGACCCTGTCTCGAAAAGACAAAAAAAAAAAAAAAATGCACAAAGAAATCATACTATCATCCAAGATTCTGATATTCCACCATACTATTGTAAATTCTATTACGGTTTACTAGGGATAGCTGCCGTCAGCCTCAAAATATTATGCACTTCTCTGCTCAGATGTAAACTGTTAATAATGAAACAATAATGGATAAGAAAAAAATACAAAGGGTCAAGACATGCATGCCTGTAACCCCTTCACCTGTGAGGTAGTGCTCAAGATCATACTCAGATAGAATAGGGAGTTGGAGACCAGCCTGAGCCATGAAACCATCTCAATAAACAAAAGGAAAAGATGTAAATATGACAACAGTTTTAAACTTGGGAAGATCACTTTTCAGGATAAAAACATTTTAATGAGCTTTAACAAGTTAAAGTGCATTATGACTCCCAAAGGGGGCTTCCTTGTCAAAAACGAGCAGGAGGAACTTTTGTTAACAGGAGCTGTTCTCATAATGAATGAAAGGTGAATAGCTTTTAACAAAGCTGGAGAGGCCAACAGAAATGCTTGCTAGAAGGACTAAGAACAAGGGTAGGAACAGATAAAAAGAAAACAGGAAAAACTGTGCTAGAAGAGTGCAGGGGGAGGGGAACAAAGGCTGGAACCCAGGAAGTACTCACTACTGGAGATGGCTAAACTCAGGCCTAGAAATACAAAGAAATCCCAAAAACCAGAGCCTGCCTTATAAAAAATGACCTGGAGCCGGGCGTGGTGGCGCACGCCTTTAATCCTAGCACTTGGGAGGCAGAGGCAGGGGGATCTTTGTGAGTTCAAGGCCAGCCTGGTTTACAGAGTGAGTTCCAGGACAGCTGGGGCTACAGGGAGACCCCGTCTCGAAAAGACAAAATAATAATAATAATAATAATAATAATAATAATAAAACTGTTGAGAATTAAACTGTTTCCAATCATTTTGGTTTCTAGTACATTCCTACCCTAGGTTTTCATTTCCATAGTGGTTGTATCATTTGTTTTCTGATGTTGATTGGTTATAGTTATCCCTGTCCTCTGCTCTTTGTATTGTTTGAAGTAATCTCTGCAGGTATGGCTTATTGGAGAGTTATTCTTTCAACTTATTTATATCATGGAACATTTTCATTTCTCCTTACTATAATAGACATTTTTGCTGGATAAAGTACCCTGGTTGGCATCTATGTAGTCTTTTAGAACTGGGAATATTTTAGACTAGGCTCTTCTGGCTTTCAAAGTCTGCATTGAGAAATCAGCTGCAATTCTGATAGGTTTTCCTCTTTAGGTAACTTGTTTTTCTTTTGCAGCCCTAAGTATCCTTTCTTTATTTTGAATGTCTAGTGTTTTTACTATGATATGGTGTGGAGAATTTCTTTTCTGGTTCTGTCTGCTTGGAGTTCTATATGCTTCTAATACTTGTATAGATATCTCTTGGTTTAATTTGGGAAATTTTTCCTCTAAAATTTTGTTGAAGACCTGGGCCATATCGTTATCCTGTGAGTTTTCTTCCTCTTCTATCCCTATAATTCATANTCTGTAACTCCAATTCCAGGAGAACTCCAGTTCCAGGGGAATCCGAGACCCTCTTCTGACCTCCGCGGCATTGCACGACATGGGTGCACAGACCTGCATGCAGACAGTACATTCATACACACACAAAAATAAATAAATAATAAAAAAAAATTTAAAAAAAAAGAACTGTCTTTAACTCCAGTTCCAGGGGAATCTGACGCCCTCTTCTGACCTCCGCAGCATTGCACGACACAGGTGCACAAACCTACATGCAGACAATACACTCATACACATAAAAAATAAATAAAAATTTTAAAAAATGTATTCACTTTAAATGGGTGAACCGTATTGTGTGAATGGACCTTATATTTCAAGTTTATTTTAAAGTGTGTTAAACTGGGCAATGCGTGAGCAGTTATGATTAATGAGTTCAAGTGTAAGTGTTCAAGTGTAAGTCCTTCATTCAGTAGGTAAGGCAGACTGCCTAGAAACATCTCCGTAGCAATACTTCGGCGTCAAAAGATGAGTGTTACTGAAACAGAAGCAGCAGTAGGATGAAAACTGGGAGCACCTTTAAAGGAGGTCTTTCTCCATTTTTGTCCTTGAAATGCTTTAGTTAAAATTCTATCCCTGGTATGGAAAAGTTTTGTGTGTTTTTTTGTTAATCTGTCTTGAGGTTGAATATCAAGGTTCTTCAGGGATGACCTAAGGGCATAAACTCTAATCAAAAGGAAAACGATCTTGGTGAGGCAGTTCTGGAGAAATACCAGGTATCTCTGTTACGCCAAACTGAACTATATACATGGTGTCACTTCCGCCTGTTAACTTGCAAAGACAAATGCTTTGCCAGGATCACAGAAGTTTCTGGCTAGCTGCCTGCTGACGCAAATTAGACAGCCTTTCGGGGATCCACCTGGGTGAAGTTAAGCGCCATGTCCAGGTCTAGGCTCCCCCCTTCCATCCCTCGGAATGTAGGAAAGCGGAGCAAGAAGGCCAGTGGGAACGCCCGGTGGCCCTCTCCGCTGGGTCGGGTTTCGGGGAGCCGCCCCTTGCCCCGCGAACGTCCGACCCCACCCGTGCTCACAGGACACAGCAAGCGCCCCCAACCGCGGCACACTCTCTCCTGGGGCGCAGCAGGCACCGCCGCCCTCTCGGGCCGAGCCTCCCCCGGAGCAATAGGCTATCGATTTAGCTGCCTGTCGCTAGGAGCCCTGAGAGAGCAAGGCCTACACAGCCGGGCCAGAGCCCCGGCCTCGATTTCGCCACTTTCCCCACCCCAGAGGTAGGGGAACCCTGGAAGCAAGCAGGCCCAGTTTGGAGGTGGGGGGGGGAGAGACCAGTACACCACCTGCAACTGGAGCGGCAGAGAAAGGGGTTGCGGACGTCGCCCCCCTCCCCCGACACACACCAACAAGTCTCTCCGGGGTCGTCCAGACCTCCCACCCTCTCGAGTTGCGCATTCAAGTTAAGGCTGGTGTTGTCCCGGTCTCCAGAGCCCTCGCCACGCTCGGAACCATAATAAAAACAAGACACGGAAGAGGCCACCACGACGCGAAGGGAGATGGAGCGGGGTCCACAGAGAGCCCGGGGGAGGGGCGCCTCCCCAGGACCCACCAGCCCGTCACCGCCCTCGGCACCCCGCCGGCCCCTCGGCGTCCGGCTCTGTCACCCGCCGGCTTCCAGCCCCCAGGCCCCTCTTCTCCCTGGCTCGGAGGACCGCAGCTAGAGCTTCTCCTGGCGTCGGGCCCGCCTCGGCCTCCTCCCCCAGCGAATCCCCCCCGAAAAGCCCCCCGCACCTTTTCAACTCCGCGGAGGAAGAGTTTGCCATCCAACTTAGTCAAGCCGTAACCTCGCCCCCCTCCCGGACCCACACTGGCGGGCTAGTCACCTGGAAAGACCACTTTGTACTCGGGATAAAGAGAATTAAGGACCTGTCAACCATTTTAGGTCCACAAATATATATATACATGGACACATATATCCATATGACATCCTCTCCGCTCCTTCCCTTCCGTCCTCCGTCCCTCCCTCCCTGCAATGGTTTTAATTTCACACCCAATCTTCCCACCGCTAGAGAAGGGTTGAGAAGGGCGGGGGTGGGGAAGGAAGGAAGGCAGGCGGGGAAGAGCTGGGGGGGGGGGGGGAGAAGGGGGACGGGGAGGCGCGGGGAGAGGAAGGAAGGGGGTTGATTTACCTGAGACCAGCCACTGGCCTCCATTGTTGGAGAATTCAATGGCATTGACACAGCCGAAGTGGCCGAGGAGGTCCTTCTTGTAGAGGTTTCTGCAGCCCCGCAGGCGTCTCCTCTGAAAGTCCTGAGTGAGCAGGGGGTCCCCATGCAAGCCCCGCTGGGACAAGAAGCCCACCACTGACCTCATGCTGCCCCCCAGGCCAGCTCTCCTCTTCATGCTGGAACCGCCGCCGCTCGCGCCGCCGCCCCTCCCTCGGCCTCACGCCCGGCCGCCGTCCCCTCCCGGCCCTCCCCGCGTGGTGCGAGCCCCAGGCTTCTTTAACCAGCCATGGCAGACAGAGCGAGGTGTGCAGACGGTCAGTCGGTGGCGTTGGCGGCTTCCCCACCGTCCCGTCCCTCTCTCGCCTTCCCTCCCCCGAGGCTCCTCCCTCCGCCTCTCCGCCTCCTCCAGCAGCTGATCCTCAGCTGCGGTCGCGCTTCCGCGTTGCGGGCCCTTCCGCCGGCCGCAGGGGCCGAGAGAACGCGGGCGCCGGCTGCCCCTCCCCCACGCGCCACTGCCGGGAGACCGCGGGCGGCGGCTGTTTCCCGCGTCCGCGGAGCGGTTGGGCCTGAGTGGCGGCCTCGGTTCATCCCCCAGCGCGCCGCACTCTGTGAAGTTGAACACACGTAACAATTGGAGTGGCGGCCGGGCTGCGGGCTCTGCAGCCTGCAAGGCCCAGCGTCGAGTGGGGGAAATGCGGCCCGAGGTGGCGAGGAGGTGGAGGAAGGACTGCGGGGCCGCGGCTCCTGTTCGCCTCCTCCTGGGGCGTCCAAGTCAGGGAACCAGGAATTAGGACGGTCATTTGGAAGAAGATTGTCTGGGGAGTTTTGTCAGCCCACCTGTCCCCCTCCCCATAAAAATTTAACACTACCCTCCCATTTTTCAATTCAGTTCTCTAATTCCCACACACACACCGGCGCCCTTTGGTTTAAAAAAAAAATCAGGCAAAACAGTACAGTCTTGATAGGCAACTGAGTGGTAAATGGGGGAAAAGAGTGGGAAAGGTTGAAAAGGGGCTGGAGTTGTAATGGTAGAGTGCATCTCTTTTTTTTTTTTTCTTTTTTGGTCTCCCTGTAGCCATGGCTGTCCTGGAATTCGCTCTGTAGACCAGGCTGGCCTTGAACTCACAAAGATCCGCCTGCCTCTGCCTCCCAAGTGCTAGTATTAATGGCGTACGCCACCACACCCGGTGGTAGAGTGCATTTATAGCATTCTTGAAGCCCTGGGTTCAATCTACAGCACTAACAACCCTCCCCCCCAAAAAAGAAAGAAAATTGCCAAAATCAAATTGAGAAAGTCCTCTGTCCATTGGTTGCAGATGCATTTGCAAGCCACAAGAAGCTTTATAGGAACATAGCAATCTTTTTTCTTTGTTAGCGCTGGGGTCAAAGGTCTTGAGTGTGGAGCCCTGAGATTATACAGTATTTTGTTTTGTTTTGTCTTTTCGAGACAGGGTCTCCCTGTAGTCCCAGTTGTCCTGGAATTCGCTCTGTAGACCAGGCTGGCCTTGAACTCACAAAGATCCGCCTGCCTCTGCCTCCCAAGTGCTAGGATTAAAGGCATGTGCCACCATGCCCAGCGAGATTATACAGTTTTTAAACAACCAGCTGCCACAGTACATGCCAGATTAGCTGTCTTTCTGTAGTTTGAGAGTCACCAGGTTGACCCCAGTGAGGAAACTGAGTAAATGCCCTGGAATTCTAGGCACAGTTGAAAGTCCCCTTTTTAATGTAGTACTTTTCCTAGAAACTATCCTCTGTCATTAAGTGATAATTACCTCCTGAAATAGGCAGGCGTCCTCTTGGAACCAGAGATGACACAGGAGTGGTTGAATACAACTGGTGAAAGATGGCCTAAAGGAATTCTTAAAAGGAAAGATGGGCTGAATGTGAAAAAGATTTACCTCTCAAGCAAAATTATGTCTATTTAGTTTTTGCAAGTAGGTATTTGAAAATGCATATTTGTAACAAACATTTCTAAACTTAATAGAAAAATCACCAAATCCAGAAATTTTAATGGACTGTCAATCTCCTAAATAGGAAAGTATATAATGCTTTCTTTGTATTAAAAAGTTTTATACAGCCGGGCGTGGTGGCGCACGCCTTTAATCCTAGCACTCCGGAGGCAGAGGCAGGCGGATCTTTGTGAGTTCAAGGCCAGGCTGGTCTACAGAGTGAGTTCCAGGACAGCTGGGGCTACAGGGGAACCCTGTCTGGAAAAGACCAAAAAAAAAAAAAAAAAGGTTTTATACTGTCCATGGGTAACTCATGCCTATAATCCCTGCACTGGGGGTGGGGAGGGATGAAGGCAGGAGAATTGAGACTTCAAGGTCCTCCTCAATTTTGTAACAAATTCTAGGTCAGCCTGGGTTACAGAAGACCTTTTTTCCAAACAACAACAAATGTGGTACACACCTCTAATTCTAGCTCTGCAGAGGCAGAGGCAGAGGCAGGCAGATCTCTCTGAGATGGAGGCCAGCTGGGGCTATAGGGAGAACTTGTCTCAAAAAAAAAAAGTTTATCCACTCATTGCAAGGTCAGTTTCCATCCCATCGTCCATCTTTCCTTTGCTTGACATACTCAACTGCACACCAAAAACAGGAGTCCTCTGTTTATTCCTGCTTTATTTGCCTAAGGTAGTTGAGATGGACACAGTAATGATGTGTTTGAAGTAGCCTTTTCTGTGTCAATATATAAGACACACCCTTTCCCCTCTTTAGTACATACTCTTCTCCACAATTTTAAATATGACTCTTTTTTCCCCAATCCCTGGAAAAACTGTCCCATTTACCTCCGCCTAAAAATAGCTCAGGATCTGATCACATGGTAGCTCAATTCAAGGGCTTTGCTGGAAACTTCCTTAACTGTGTGGTGACTGACCAGACCAGAAATGCAGGACCACCCAGTCTTTAGTGTCCTGCTATTCGGGACAGATTTTCTTTTTTAGCAATGCTAGAGATTGAACCTAGGGCCTTATTTGTGCTAGGGCAAGTGCTCTACCATTGGACTATATCCCCAGCTTCTCTGAACTATCTTTACTGCTATAAATAGCATTGCCAGGGAAAAAAAAAAAGGGAATTCACTCAAGTATGAATTCCAGATGAATGGTATATTATGATTTAGTATAAGTATGCCCATGAATTTTGGATACACTCACACTAAAATACTTATTGTTTATCTGAAATGCAAACTCATTGGGCATTCTATATTTTTTATTTGCCAAATTAACAACCCTACCTAACAACTAACCAGGAAATCAAGCCTATATTGCAACATATAAGCCTGATGTGGTGGTACATGACCTTAATCCCAGCAATCAGAAGGTAGAGGCAGGCAGATCTCTGTGAGTTCAAGGGCAGCCTGGACTACGTAGTGCGTTCCAGGCCAGCTGTGGCTACATAATGAGATTCTGTCTCAGAAACAACAACAAAAAGAATGTAACATGGGCTAAAAGGTTGTTCAATGGTTGAGAGCACTTGCTCTTGCAGAAGACCCAGGTTCAGTTCCCAGGGCCCACAGGGCAGCTAACAACTGTTTTCCACCAGCACTGCATGCATGTGGTGCACTTAGATATATGCAGGCAAGCCAGGCATGGGGGCACACGCCTTTAATCCTAGCACTCAGGAGGCAGAGGCAGGCGGATCTTTGTGAGTTCAAGGCCAGCCTGGTCTACAGAGTTCCAGGACAGCTGGGGCTATAGGGACACCCTGTCTTGAAAAGACCAAAAAAATAAATAAATAAAAGATGTATGCAGGCAAAACATTCATGACTATAAAATAAAAAAATCTTTTCTATTTTCATTTTTATTTTTTATGCGTATTCATGTACTGTCTGCACCCAGGTCATGCAATGCCACCAAGGTCAGAAGAGGGCGTCAAATTCCCCTGGAACTGGAGTTAAAGATGGTTCTTAACCGCCATGTGGGTCCTGGGAATCGAAGCCGGGTCCTCTGCAAGAGCAGTTGATGCTCTCAACCCTGAGCCATCTCTCCAGCCCCAGCAAAATCTTTTTTAAAAGAAGAAGGAATAGGGGCCTGGAGAGATGGCCTAGCGGTTAAGAGCACCAACTGCTCTTGCAGAAGACCCGGGATCGATCCCAAGCACCCACATGGCAGCTAAAAACCATCTTTGACTCCAGTTCCAGGGGAATCCGAGACCATCTTCTGACCTCCACGGCATTGCACAACACGGATGCACAAATCTGCATGCAGACAGTACATTCATACACATAAAAAAATAAAATATTTAAAAAATTAAAAGAAGAAGGAATATAGTGTACCGGGCTGGCAAGATGGCTCACAGCAGGGTAAAGGTGCTTGCCACCTGATGATGCAACTTTGAAACTTGAGTTGAAAGGAGAGAACTGACTCCATTAAATTGTCCTTTGACATACACACACACAATAGTAATTTTTTTTTTGTCTTTTCGAGACAGGGTCTCCCTGTAGCCCCAGCTGTCCTGGAACTCACTCTGTAGACCAGGCTGGCCTTGAACCCACAAAGATTTGCCTGCTTCTGCCTCCCAAGTGCTAGGATTAAAGGCATGTGCCGCCACACCCAGCTACACAATAGTAATTTTTTTTTATTTTTTATTTTTTAATTTTTATTTATTTCTGTATGTGTATCAATGTACTGTCTGCATGCAGGTCTGTGCACCCGTGTCGTGCAATGCCGCAGAGGTCAGAAGAGGGTCTCGGATTCCCCTGGAGCTGGAGTTCTCCTGGAATTGGAGTTTCAGACGGCTCTCGGCCGCCATGTGGGTGCTGGGGATCGAACCCGGGTCCTCTGTAAGAGCAGTCGGCGCTCTTAACCGCTAGGCCATCTCTCCAGCCCCCACAATAGTAATTTTTAAAGAAGTGTTCTATCCCAGCACTTGGGATGCAGAGGCAGGCAGATCTCTGAGTTTGAGACCAGCCTTATTTACATAGGAAGTTCCAGACCAGCCAGGGATACATAGAGCCTGCCACCCTCCCCCCCCAAAAAAAATGGTGAAAAACAGCCTAAAGTATATAGAGAAAAGAAGGAATAGGGCACGTGAAGAAAGAGAAGTGGGAGAAAGAACAGGGGGAGAAGCCAAAGGAGAAAAAAGAGAAAGGGGGAAAGAATTTTATAGTCACTT
The DNA here is from genome assembly GCA_009823505.1 of Rhizomys pruinosus. Lineage (NCBI taxonomy): Eukaryota > Metazoa > Chordata > Mammalia > Rodentia > Spalacidae > Rhizomys > Rhizomys pruinosus. Next base: position 854,852 of record VZQC01008741.1, on the reverse strand, counting down.
TTACCTTTCCAAGTATTTGGTTCAAGTCACACGTTTGTTCCTTTGTTGTTCGGACAGGGTCTCACTCTTAAGGCTTTGAACTCACCACTTAGCCAAGTTACCATTCTCCTGTCTCATCTTCCCAAGTGATGGGATTATAGGAATAAATCAGCACACCTGTCTGTGCAATGCATGTTTCTTCATGATGAATGAAGATATCTGCTTTAAAATAATCTTTATGAAGTAAAAATGGGCGGAAATTCTCAATGGTCAGGATATTCCTTTGATATTTATTCAGTGATATTTATCTATACCATTCCAGACCAATCTTCTGGGTTCTGTATATTGAAGTTTTCTTGACAAAACTCATCATAAACCAGCTATTTTATTTATTTTCAGTTTCAGGATTCAAAATGAATAACCACTGGAGAGTGGCAAAAAAATCTGAAAGAGTTAGTGTTGCCAAGTGTGGTGGCGCACACCTTTAATCCTAGCACTCGTGATGCAGAGGCAGGCGGATCTTTGTGAGTTCAAGGCCAGCCTCGTCTACAGAGCAAGTTCCAGGACAGCTGGGGCTGCAGGGAGACCCTGTCTCGAAAATACCATAAATAAATAAATAAATAAATAAATAAATAAATAAATAAATAAATAAAATGAGTTAATGTTAGCCAGGCACGGTGGTGCATGCCTGTAGTCCCAGCACTTGGGAGGCAGAGGCAGGCGGATCTCTGTGAGCAGTCTGGTCTACATAGTGAGTTCCAGGACAGCTGGGGCCAGAGGAAGACCCTGTCTCAAAAAGACCAAGAAAAAAAATAAAAGTTAGTGTTTATTGCACCAGGTATGCAGTAATGTAGCCAAGATTTCTTTTCCAGAGACAGTCTCATAGATATGTTTATCGAGCACTTTAGTGTTCTAAATACCATTTAAAACTACAGTTGCAGGGCTGGAGAGATGGCGCAGCTATTAAGAGCACTGACTGCTCTTGCAGAGGACCTGGGTTTGTGTACCAGCACCCATGTGGTGGCTAACAACTGCCTATAACTCCAGTTCTAGGGGATCTGACACCTTGTTTTGAACTTCCCGGGCATTCCACGACATGGGTACACTTACAAATATTCAGTCAATGCACTCATACACATTGACAAAATAATAATAGTTTAGGCATGGTGGCACACACCTTTAATCCTAGCACTTGGTAGGCAGAGGCAGGCAGATCTCTGTTGAGTTCGAGGCCAGCCTGGTTTACATAGTGAGTTCCGGAGCTACAGGGAGACCCTGTCTCAAAAAGACCAAATAATAATAATAATAATAATAATATAACTACAGTTTGTCAGTGCCACTCCCCAAAGTCAAATATGACCAAGAGAAGCCAAAAGGTTCTGTGTTACATGTTAAATGTATATTGTCTCCATGGGGGTCAGTGGTCATCAAGAATAGTTCCTAAAATCTGCACTGACCACAGTATGTATTTAAAATGTGTTCTCTCTCTCAATTGATGCTGAAAAAGCCTTTGACAAAATCCAGCATCTCTTCATGCTTAAAGTCCTAGAAGGAATTGGATTGGAGGGATCATTCCTCAATGTAATCAAAGCCATATACAGGAAACCCACAGCCAATATCATCCTAAATGGGGAAATGACAGAAACATTCCCTTTAAAGGTAGGAACCCGGCAAGGCTGCCCCCTATCACCACTCCTCTTCAACATAGTGCTTGAAACACTTGCTAGAGCAATAAGGCAAGAAAAGGATATTAAAGGAGTACTAATTGGAAAAGAGGAAGTCAAACTATCCCTATTTGCTGATGATATGATTGTTTACTTAAGGGATGCAAAAAACTCCACCAGAAAACTCCTAGAAACGATTAACAGCTTCAGCAA
>VZQC01008741.1:831482-848888 GCA_009823505.1 Rhizomys pruinosus | reverse complement strand
GCCATACGAAGCTGGGTTCATCAAGCTGTCAAATTCACACACTCAGTTACTATCATGACAATTGGCATTGGTCTTGGAACACTGACAGGATCCCCCATCATAGGCTCCTGCCTGAGTCATCCAGAGGCTGATCATGAGAATCACCATCAACTGGATACACTGGTCTTTTCATGTTTCTTTTATTTTTCTTGTTAATCTGTTCAGGCACCCAAATTGGATATTTCTTCTTCTCCTTAAAAAATTACTTCCTGAGAGCAGTTCTGAATCCCTCTTTTTGAAAGCGAAGGGGTCCTCTCGGGCTCAGCTGATTGAGCAAGTTCCAGGCACCGGGTCTTCGGCACCACCTTGTCACGCGCAGCAGTCTCGCCGGCAAGAACTTCAGTGACAACAGGATTCTTCTGCAGCGAAACTTTATTGTGTACAGCTCTCTTGTGAGAAGGACCCCGAAATGGGGAAGAGGCACTGCTATAGTCCAGAGGGTTCGTGCATCTCTGGATAGGTGGCGCTGACTCGATGCCTCATTTGCAATGTTAAAGTGCGCGAATTAGAAGAGCAGTAGTCATGCGCAAGTTTTGCCCTAGTGCGGAAGAGGTGGCTACATGCAGAAAAAGTGGCTGTTGTTGTTCTCTAGCCATCTAGGGAAGTTGGCGCCACTTCTTTAAGGCGGAATGAGAGCCACACTGTTAGGCAGTGTACAGGCTGCCAAACAAGCCTCAACAACGCATGTGCGTTCAGTAACAACCTCGCACAACCATTTGGTGTGCCGAGTACCGAACCTACACAACGCAGTGCGTTCAGTACCAACCTCCGACAACGCAGTACTGGTCCAACAATAGTACGTTCAAGCCGGGCGTGAAGCTCGGCCGAGCACGTTGGGCCCTTTAATCCTAGCACTCTGGAGGCAGAGGCAGGTGGATCTTTTGTGAGTCAAGGGCCAGCCTGGTCTTACAGAGGAGAGTTCCAGGACAAGCTGGGGCTACAAGGGAGACCCTGTCTCGAAAAAGACCAAAAAAAAAAAAAAAAAAAAAAACATAGTACGTTCAGTACCAACCTCGACAACCAGTGCGTCTCAAAGTACCAACCTTGACAACACTAGTACGTTCAGTATCACACCTGGGTTACATGAGGCCCTGTCTCAAAAATAAAACAAAAAACAAACAAAAAAATGCCCTTAACCTATAGATCTGTAGTGTCTTCATATGCACAGGGACTGATGAAGATTTTAATGCAGTCAACCACAAGTTCAAAATAAGATCACAAATGGCCGGCGTGGAGGCGCCGCCATTATAATCCAGAACTTGGGAGAGGCAGAGCGCAGCAGAATTCTTTGCTGAGTTCAAGCGCCAGCCTGGTCTACAGATGCGGAATCTCCAGGAACAGCTGGGCTACAGGGAGACCTGTCTTCTGGAAAAGACCAAACAAAAAAAAAAAAAAAAAAAGATTACAATGCTATTAAACTACTAAAATTAGAGCATTGGGCTGTGGCTGGTCGCATGCCTTTCAATAGACCAGACCTCACAGGAGTCAAGGGCAGGTGCAGATCTCTGTGAATTCAAGGTCCAGTGCCTGTATTACTTACGACGAAGCTCGAGTGTCCAGGCCAGCTGGGGACTAAAGCGGTGACACTGTTCTTTTAAAAAACAAAAAGGGGCTGGAGAGATGCTCAGCAGTTAAGAGCCCCGACTCGCTCTTGCAGAGGACCCGGGTTGATTCCCTAGCACCCACATGGCGGCTAAGAACTGTTTTAACTCCAGTTCCAGGGGAATCCGATACCCTCTTTCTACCTCTGCAGCATTGCACTACAGGGTGCACAACCTACATGCAGACCAATAATCAATCACACATAAAAATAATAAGTTAAAAAAAAGGCAAAAAAAATCACAAAAAAACCCAAAAAACAAATTACTACTTAATTATTACTTGATATATGGTTGGCACTGCTCCAAGTCCTTTGCAGATGTTATCTATGAATTAATGATGAAGAAACACCTTGAAAAAATAAGAGCTGGGATCTGTAGAAAGAGTGGGTATAGAGAATATTCACAAAAAGTGAATAGTTGGGGGCTGGAGAGATAGCTCAGTGGTTAAGAGCACTAGCTGCTCTTGCAGAGGACCTGGATTTAAATCTCAGCATTCACATGGGTAGCTAACAACCATCTGATCTGAGGCCCTCTTCTGACCTCCAGGGGCATTGCATAACACTCATACACATAAAAAATAAAATTAACTTTTTTGGTCTTTTTGAGACAGGGTCTCTCTGTAACCCCAGCTGGCCTGGAACTCACTCTGTAGACCAGGTTGGCCTTGAACTCAAAAGAAATCCACTTGGCTCTGCCTCCCAAGTGCTAGGATTAAAGGCGTGTGCCACCATGCCCAGCAAATAATTTTTTTTTGGTCTTTTTGACACAGGGTCTCCCTTTAGTCCCAGCTAGCCTAGAGTTCACTATGTAGACCAAGCTGGTCTTGAACTCACAGAGATCTTCCTGCCTCTGATAAATACTTGGGCCAGGCATGGTGGCATACACCTTTAATCCTAGCACTCGGGAGGCAGAGGCAGGTGGATTGTCTCAAAAAAAAAAAAAAAAAAAAAAAAATTAATAGTTGGAAGGGGATGATCCAACCAAAAGTAAGAGCTAAGATGGTTTCCGTGGCTGATTAGGAAGCTTTAGTAATGTGGTACAAAGGAGAAGATGGTCCTTTGGATATGACTAAGGACAGGGGAGTTTCAGAATACAAGAGTTTAAGATTTTTTTTTTATTTGCTTGATTTTTGTTATTTTAATAATTCATTTTGTAGTTTTTGTTGTTTAGTTGGTTGGTCAGATTTTTTTATTTTTTTAATTTTATTTATTTTTCTATGTGTATGAATGTACTGTCTGCATGTGGGTTTGTGCACCTGTGTCATGCAATGCCGAGGTCAGAAGAGGGTGTCAGATTCCCCTGGAACTGGAGTTTAAGATGGTTCTCAGCCACCATGTGGGTGCTGGGAATCAAACCCGGGTCCTCTGAAAGAGCAGTTGGTGCTCTTAACCGCTAGGCCATCTCTCCAGCCCCTATTTCTTTTAATTTTTGAGACAAGATATGTACCCCAGGCTGGCCTCCAACTCACTATATAAGTAGCCAAGAATAACTTTGAGCTTCTGATCCTCCTACCTATAAACTGATCCTTCTGCCTACATTGCTAGGATGCTAGGATTACAGGCCTGTGCCATATGCCCCCATTCTGTCGGGACTAAAGATCCAACCCAGGGCTTTACACATGCTAGGCAAGCAATTTACCAACTGACTCTCAGGTCCTTTTTTCTGTTTTTGTTATGTAGCCCTGGCTGGCCTGGAACATGCAATGTAGACCAAACTGGCCTTAAATTCACAGAGATCCTCCTGCATCTTCCTCCCAAGTGCTGGAATTAAAGCCACATGGAACCACACCTTGCTATCCAGCACTTATTTAACCTTCGAGTTCTCACTAAGTCACCCAGGTTTCCCTAGAAGTCTCTCTGGAGCCCAAGCAGATTGATTCTCCTGCCTCAGCTTCCTGAGAAGCTGAAATTACAGGCCTAATTAATAACCATACCCAGTTATTAATTTGGATTTAATGGAAGCAAGCCTGATTATAATACAAGAGATCCAGACTGGGGGTAAGCCAAGCACTTGGGAGGCACAGGCGGAAGGACCAGGAGTTCCAAGTCATCATTTCTTACTTAGGGAGTGTGAGGCCAGGCTGGGCTTCATAAGATCTTGTCTCCCCACACACACACACAAAACAACAACAAACAAATATATAAAGAATGCAAACAGCTGGGTATGGTGGCACAGGCCTTTAATCCCAGCACTCAGGAGGCAGAGGCAGGCAGATCTCTGAGAGTTCAAGGCCAGCCTGGTCTACAGAGCAAGCTCCAGGCCAGCTGGGACTAAAGGGAGACCCTGTCTCAAAATGACAAAAAAAAAAGAAAAAAAAGAATTCAAACAGAGCTGGAAAAATGGCTCAACAGTTAAGAGTACTTGAACTTCTTCCAGAGGATTGGAGTTTAGTTCTCAGCCTCCACATTGGGTGACTTACAACTGCCTGTGTCTGGTTCCAGAGTATCTGACACCCTCTTCTGGCCTCTGCAGCACCCTCATGCACATAAAGATGTACAGAAATACACATCAACTTTTTTTAAGATATAGCACAAAGGATCTATATGTAAGCATAGTTATCTAGGCTTATTCAATAATGAAATCTATTTTTCACTCTCATTCACAAGTTTTGTAAAAGACTTATGAAATTTACGTCATGAGTCTACAGCCATCCATACCACCCTGAACGCGTCTGATCTCGTCTGAAATTTAAGTCATGAGTTTATCTTGTATGCTATCAATTTTAAATTATAACATATTAAAATTTTATATAAGTTCATACAGTGTGTATGTATATATGCTATTCTAGTCCCAGCACTAGGAAGGCAGAAGTAGGTAGATCTCTTTGAGTTCAAGGCCAGCCTGGTCTACATACCAAGTTCCAGGTCAGCTGGGGCTACAGGGAGAAAAGACAAAAAAAAAAAAAAAGCACCTAAAATAATATTTTTTTTTGGTCTTTTCGAGACAGGGTCTCCCTGTAGCCCCAGCCACCACGCCCGGCCCTAAAATATTTTTAAATTATTTTTTTGCCTGCATGCATGTAACTGCACCATTGCCTGCAATGCCTGCTGAGGCCAGAAGAGGGTATTGGATCCCCTAGAACTGAAGTTACTAATGGTTTTTTTTTTAGCTGCTGTGTGGGTACTGGGGACTGAAACTTGATCCTCTGCAAGAGCAGCCAGTGCTCTTAACCACTGAGCCATCTCTCTAGCCCTAGGTAATATTTTTTAAATTTTGTTATTTATTATTTTTTATGTGTATGAGTGTGCATGTGGGTTGGTACACCCGTGTCGTGCAATGCCACCAAGGTCAGAAGAGGGCGTCAAATTCCCCTGGAACTGGAGTTAAAGANTGAATGTACTGTCTGCATGCAAGTTTGTGCACCCGTGTCGTGCAACGCCGCGGAGGTCAGAAGAGGGTATCGGATTCCCCTGGAACTGGAGTTCTCCTGGAATTGGAGTTTCAGACGGTTCTTAGCCGCCATGTGGGTGCTGGGGATCGAACCGGCGTCCTCTGTAAGAGCGGTCGGCGCTCTTAACCGCTAGGCTATCTCTCCAGCCCTATTATTTTTTATGTGTATGAGTGTGCATGTGGGTTGGTACACCCGTGTCGTGCAATGCCACCAAGGTCAGAAGAGGGCGTCAAATTCCCCTGGAACTGGAGTTAAAGATGGTTCTTAGCTGCCATGTGGATGCTGGGGATCGAACCTGGGTCCTCTGCAAGAGCAGTTGGTGCTCTTAATCACTGAGCCATCTCTCCAGCCCCCGCCCTAGGTAATATTTTAAAAGAGAACATACTTATTTGGGGAATTGGGGATGTAACTCAGTTGGTAGAGTACTTGCTTAACATGTAGGAAGCGCTGAGTTTTGTAGGAACCTTCTCTTGCTATCAGCAGGTACAGTGCAGTCCTGCTAAGGGAAGGGAAGCAGCGGCCACCTTCTGGTCACTGCTGGGGAACTGACCCCTTGACACAGTGGTCAGTTGGTTACTTTGGTAACCCAACCTGAGTGACTACTGTCTCTCTCAGGTTCTTAGCCTGGGAAGCGGCACGTTTTCCATCTGGCTATGCTATCCCACCTGCCCAGAAACTGCTGGCCTCTGGACAGGAATTTCAGGCTGATGACTGATAGCCAATCTTCAGCCTAACACCCACTCATAATCCACTCCACAGGTTGGTGATGTGATTAGTCTCCATCCAACCCCATGCTAGCTTACCAGGTTAGCGATCTGGTTGATCCCCATCTAACCCACTAGCCCCCAACACTCAAACTCCAGGCCTGCTTCAGCCTGTATATGTGCCAAAGGAATTCGATGTGATGATGGTAATGGAGAATTCACTTTATTGCATGCTGGGAGTCACTTTTATATGTAAAATGATGTCATCTCTCAGAGCCAATCACAGACCCCAGTCTCACACCCCTGTATGCTGCTGCCCGGCCTAGCGTCCTGTGCCTAGCCACAAGTTGCTCCTTGATGGGGCTGGATCAGAGGAACCCCATGACCTCCACATTGTGCCCTGAAGGATGCTAGCTGAAAGCTAGCCCCTATTCAAACTGGATCTTCCCACAGAGTTTGGTCTCCAGCACCTAATAAACTGGGCATGGTAGTACTCACCTGTAATTCCAGTAGCTGGGAAGTAGAAGCATCAGAGGTCATCACAGGCTACACAGTAACATAGTGAGCTGGAGGCCAACCTAGGTGACATAAGACACTGTCTTGAAAAAAAATATGTGTCTTTGCTCACAGTTTTAGAAGTTGCAATCCATGGTTTGCATCACGTTGCGGCTTACAGTCCGCTTCTGGTTGGAGAGTAAAGAAAAGAGGTCAGGGGCTGCAGAGATGGCTCAATGGTTAAAAGTACTGGCTGTTCTTATGAAAGACCGGGGTTCAAATCCCAGCACCCACATGGCAGGTAACAACCATCCATAACTCTAGTTCCAGGGGATCCAAGGCCCTCTTCTGTCCTCTGCAGGCAGTCCACGACATGGATGCATTTAGACACATGCAGACATAACACTCATACACATAAAATAATAAATAAATAAATAAATAAATAAATAAATAAATAAATAAATGGCTGAGATCCCTCGAACCCCTTCAAGGGTATGCATCACTGACAATAAGACTACCTATTAGGCCCCACTGCTTAAAGTTTCCATAACCTCTGGATAGCCCCACACTAAAGAACAAAGCCTTAGACACATGTGTCTTTGTGGGACACTTAAGACCTAAACTCAGCATCTCTTTTGTCAGTTTTGGTTGAGTAGTCTTGGTATATAGCCCTGACTAGTGACTGGCCTGGAACTCACCATGTAGATGAGACTGGCCTCAAACTCTTTTATATTTTTTTTTCTGTTAGTATTGGGCATTGAAACTAGGGCCTCAGCATGGTAGTCAAGTGTCTTACTACTGAGCTACAGCCTCAAACTTTTTTTATGTTAATTTTGAGGATAGTTTCTTTTTTTTTTTTTTTTTTTTTGGTCTTTTTTCGAGACGGGGTCTCCCTGTAGCCCCAGCTGTCCTGGAACTCACTCTGTAGACCAGGCTGGCCTTGAACTCACAAAGATCCACCTGCCTGTGCCTCCCAAGTGCTAGGATTAAAGGTGTGCACCACCACGCCCAGCGAGGATAGTTTCTTTTTTTAAATTATTATTATTATTATTATTATTTTGGGGGGCAAAGTGTTTACATGCAAGTCCACATGTACACATGGAGGTCAGAGGACAACTTTCAGGAGTCAGTTGTCTCTTTCCACTATGTTGAGGCTGTCTCTGCTGTGTTTTGTACGCCAGCCTAACTGGCTCATGTGCTTCCATGTGACTCTCTTATTTCTCACTGTAGCAGTTCTGGGATTACAGATGTGTGCTACCACATCTTTTTTTTTTTTTTTTTTTTTAAGACTGGGTACTGAAGATTAGATTTAGGCCTCAAGCTTTGATACTCCTAAGCCCACCTCCTAAGTAAGCCACCACTCCCTGCTCAGGTGCTGGGGTTCATCTAGGACCTGGAGAACGCAAGGTGTGGTACTCTCTCATTGAGTCAAATGTCAACTCCAAATAGCCATTAAAAAGTTATTTATTATGGGCTGGAGAAGTGGCTCAGAGGTTAAGAACACTCTGTGTACTCTTACAGAGGACCTGGATTTGGTTCCCAACAAACATATGGAAACTCACAACTATCTGTAACTCCAGTTCTAGGAGCTCTGCCGCCCTCTTCTGGCCTCTATAGGCACAAGGAATGCATGTATATATGCAAGTAAAACATTCATACACGTAATATTTTTTTACACATAATTTTTTAAAATTAGATCTTTAAAAAATTACTATTGCACAGGGCCAGGAGTGATGGCCCACACCTATAATCTCAGCACTTGGGAGACAGAGGCAGGCAGAATTCTGAATTCAAGGCCAGAATAAGTGATATAAATAAGCATGGTGGTATACCCCTTTAATCTTAGCATTCAGGAAGCAGAGGCAGGTGGATCTCTGCGAGATCAAGGCCAGTCTGGTCTATATAGCAAGTTCTAGGCCATCTGGGGCTACAAGGAGACCCTGTCCCAAAAACATCAAATAAATAAATAAATAAATAAATAAATAAATAAATAAAAATTTTAAAAGGCTGGGCAGAGTGGTATAGGCTTTAATCCCAGCACTGTCTCAAAAATAAATAGGGGGGGATTGATGATTCAGCAGTTAAAAGCTCTGGCTGCTCTTATAGAAGACTCAGATTTGTCTCCCAGCACTCACATGCTGTCTAACAACCTTCTGTAACTCCAGTGCCAGGGGATCTGATGTCCTCTTCTGGCCTTTGTGGGCATTGTATACATATGGTGCATTTCGATAAATGTAGGCAAAATACTCCTATATAAGAAAAAATAGGGCTGGAGAGATGGCCTAGTGGTTAAGAGTGACGACTGCTCTTGCAGAGGACCCAGGTTCAATCCCCAGCACCCACATGGCGGCTGAGGGCCGTCTTTAACTCCAGTTCCAGGGGAATCTGACACCCTCTTCTGACCTCAGTGGCATTGCACGACATGAGTGCACAAACCTACATCCAGACAGTACATTCGTACACATAAAAGATAAATAAATACATAAAATTTTTAAAAATAAAAAATAAATATTGTAGCATGATAGAAATACTTCTAAATATCATTTTCAAAATACCTTTGGAAACAGCTTTCAAAAAGCAATTGTTTTCTCACTTGTCAAAATATCAACCCTACATTGGAACAGAATTTTAAAATATTATTTTTTAGTATCTGCAAAGCAGCACACAGCTGACAGCAATCTTATTATCATAGAAAGTCAGCAGACCTAATGCTTGACTTTTTGTAAAAGTGCAAGTTATTTATAGATTCTGACAACTACTTTTTTAAAATTTTATTTATTTATGTATGTGTATGAATGTACTGTCTGCATGCAAGTCTGTGCACCCGTGTCGTGCAATGCCGCGGAGGTCAGAAGAGGGTCTCGGATTCCTCTGGAACTGGAGTTCTCCTGGAATTGGAGTTTCAGATGGTTCTCGGCCGCCATGTGGGTGCTGGGGATCGAACCCGGGTCCTCTGTAAGAGCGGTCGGCGCTCTTAACCGCTAGGCCATCTCTCCAGCCCCTCGGTCAGTACTCTTAACCGCTGAGCCATCTCAGTGGTTTTTTAAGACAAGGTCTCTGGTAGCTCAGGCTAGCCTAGAATTCCCCATATAGCAAAGGATGCCCTTGAACTCCCAATTCTGGTGCCTCCTCAGGTAGTGCCAACCATGCTATCTCGGGCTGGGTTCTAGCATTAATAAATAAATGAATGGTAGAGAGAAAGGAGTTTAACGTATCTGATGTACAGTGTAGAGAAGAGCTAGTTTGGACCATAAGGAAAGATTTGCTGATGTTGATCAATTAATTTGAGAAGCTTGGTATCTAATACAGTACAATTCAAGTTGTAGTCTCTTGACCAGCCAGTCAGCAACTATTTTAAAAAAGCCGTATCACCCCCTTACCCCTCCCAGCGCTCTCAGGGTGTTGGGCTCTGGGCCGCCCCTGCCACCTCGGCCCTGGGCATTGTCCGCCCACCCCTCGCCCTGTGGGAGGAGCTCTGGGCGGCCAAGTCCTACTTTCAGGAAGTGCTCAAGACGCCTGTGCATACCTCTGCCTGTCAGCACGTTTTCTGTAGAAAATGTTTCCTGAATGCAATGAGAGAAAGTGGAATACATTGTCCCCTATGTCGTGGAAATGTGAGCAGAAGAGAAAGAGCGTGTCCGGAACGGGCCTTAGATCTTGAAAATATCATGAGGAAGTTTTCTGGTAGCTGCAGATTCTGTGCAAAAAAGATTAAATTCTATCGCATGAGACATCATTACAAATCTTGTAAGAGGTTACAGGATGAATATGGTGTTTCTTCTGTCATTCCAAACTTTAAGATTTCTCAAGATTCAGTAAGAAATAGTAATAGGAGTGAAACATCTACATCTGATAGCACAGAAGCTTATCAAGAGAATACAAGTTCTTCTAAGCATCCCACCTTTTAGTGTCCCTTATGCCAAGAGTCAAATTTCACCAGACAGCGTTTATTGGATCACTGTAACAGTAACCACCTATTTCATATACTTCCTGTGCATGTCCTATTTGTGTGTCTCTTCCTTGGGGAGATCCTAGCCAGATTACTAGAAATTTCGTTAGTCATCTAAATCAAAGACATCAGTTTGATTATGGACAATTTGTGAACCTTCATCTAGTTGAAGAAACCCAATATCAAACTGCTGTGGAAGACTCTTTTTCAAGTAAACATCTGAAGTGTGTAAACATCTGCATCTAATGTGCCTGCAAGTACCATCTATAAGGGGAAGACAACACGAAGTCACCATTTCAGTAATTTGATGTGCATATTAATAAAAGTAATAATTCAGTCTGTTGTATTAGTTTTTTAATCGAAAAATAATGATGAACCATCTTAACTTCATACTCTTGATAAGTTAAAAAAAAGTTAGGATATTACTTTAAAAGCATAAAGAAGGGGCTGGAGAGATAGCCTAGCGGTTAAGAGCACCGACTGCTCTTGCAGAGGACCCGGGTTTGATCCCCAGCACCCACATGGCGGCTAAGAACCGTCCGTGACTCCAATTCCAGGAGAACTCCAGTTCCAGGGGAATCCGACACCCTCTTCCGACCTCCGCGGCATTGCACGACACGGGTGCACAGACCTGCATGCAGACAGTACATTCATACACATACAAAAATAAATTAAAAAAAATTTTTAAAAAGTAGCACTAGGCCTATGAGATGGCTCAGTGGGTAAAGACACCTGTCCCCAAGACTGACAACTTGAGTTTGACCCTCAGGACCCACATGGTAGAAGGACAGAACCAACTCCTACAAGTTGTCCTCTGACCTCCACATGCATACACACACACACACACACACACACACAGGCATACGCACAGGCACATTCACTCACACACGTGTGTGAGCGCACAATAAATAAGTAAATAAATAAATGTGGGTGTTTTTAAGTAGCATAATCTGGTGCAGAGAGAACAATCTGTGTCGTATGAGGAGTTGACCATCTGGGTTTCCTTGGCCTCCCGGGTCTGCCTCCAGCTCCCCTAGTCTGCATACTCGTTCTTTGTCTGTGGGGTAAAGCTCATCTCTCTGGAGGTCTAGGCAGTGGCCTCTGGAAATCTGACTAAGAAATCACTATGCTGTTTTCTAAAATACAATAAAATGGACACATCCTAAATACACCCTTCAGTGCTGACAGTATAACCACCACCTTAGTCAAGATATAGAATATTTTTCCCTTTAAGACACTGCTCACTTTAGCTGGGATCCACACCTGAAGAACCCTGTAGCTCTCTCTGGGCCAGAGAGTTAAAAAGCCACCCTAGGGTNTGTCTCAAAGATAAAGATTATAGTTGGAGAATTCAACTATAAGAAAATTGTATTTATATAATGTTTAGTGTTTTTGAAGACTAGTGAGATTTCTTTAATAATTTTAACCTTGAAAGTGCATTATAAAAATACTTTTTTTGCTATTAGGACATATCAAGAGAAAATTTTTTCTATATGGTGGTCAGTTGTTATTTCTTAGTCTTTAAGTTAATTTGTAAGCCTCTTTAAATAAGTGTACAACCAGTTCTTCCAGCTTCTAGACTTTTTTTTGTTTGTCAACCATTTTTTAAGCCAAAATTTTTCTTATAGCTGATGAAAATGTTCTTTAATTTAAGTTGTGTGCTATTGATTCTGCTATTATCCACGGTAAGAAATATTGACTTAAAAAAAAATCAAAGCTGAAGGAGTGTGTGTGTTTAGTGATGTATCGTATAGATGTATCGAGTATCTATATCTATACATACTTTATGTATGTGTATAAACATACACTGTTAATATATTTGCCTACAGTTTGTCAGGTTATACATAGACTTTCTACTCAGAGATTTAATAATGAATAAGAATACAACTATAGAATGGTGAGTGTAAATCTACATTTGTTTAAAATATTTGTATTATAGATCGGGCTGGGTTATGGCCCCTACACTTAGCAGTTTAAGAGCACTCGACTGCTCTTACAGAGGACCCAGGTTCACATCCACCAGCACCCACATGGCAGCGAGAACTGTTCTGAAAACTCTAATCAGAGACGGAATTCCAGTTCAAGGGTTCGAAATCGAACACCTCTGTCTGACCTCCGAGGCATTGCACGACACGGGTGCACAAACTTACATCGCAGACAATAAAAAAAAAACATTCATACACATACAGAAAAAACAAAAAAAACTTTTTTTTTTTTTTATTATAAAAATTTTTTCTATATACCAAATTTTTTTAAACAGGTGAAGCCAAATGCTAAGTGTATTGTTTCTGTATTGATATACCTTAAAAATTGTGTTCACATACACAATTACCTGTTATATGGTGCTCATTGGTTTTCAGAAATGATTGTCGAGATGATGTAATTTCACCAAGCATAATGTTCACTGCAGTTTGAGTACTAAGCTAGGTTTGTATTCTTCTATTCAGCATTGGGAATTTGTGATAGTACTGAATAAGAGGGCCAAGTTTGGGGCTTGGAGAGAGATGGTTTAGCAGTTTTAAAACCCAACCGCCGCCGACCGTCCAGGCTCCCGGCCTTGCATGAGGGGACCTGGTTTGATCCTCGCACCCACATGGTGAGCGAGAACCGTCTTGAATAACAACTCCTAGTCCAGGGGAATCGCGACGCCCTCTTCTGACCTCCCGCATTGCAAACCACGGCTGCACAAACCACATGCAGAAGTATGTTCTAGCATGCATACGAAAATAAATAAAATTTAATACAAAAAAAGGGGCCAAGTCACAAAAGAAAAGATGGTTGGAGAATCGATTTTTCATGACATTCATATTAACATTTGATTTGTGTTCTTTTAAAACAAACAAACACAGCCGGGCATTGGTGGCACATGCCTTTTATCCTAGCAAATGGGAGGCAGAGGCAGGTGATCTTTGTGAGTTCAAGGCCAGAATGAATCTACAGCGTGAGTTCAGGACCAGCTGAGGCTTTACAGGGGAGACCCTGTCTCCAAAATGGGCAAAAAAAAAAAAAAAAAAAAAAAAAAAAAAAAATCTAAACACAAAAGAAAATCTCAGTGGTTTGCTGCTAATATATACATATATTGTATTAAAATGTATATTTT
The DNA here is from genome assembly GCA_009823505.1 of Rhizomys pruinosus. NCBI lineage: Eukaryota > Metazoa > Chordata > Mammalia > Rodentia > Spalacidae > Rhizomys > Rhizomys pruinosus. The sequence goes on along the minus strand of VZQC01008741.1, from coordinate 835,609 downwards.
GATTTTCTTAATGCTTTTGTTGACTTTTCTACAGTGAGCATTATTTAACTTGGTTTAATAAAAATGTTAATTTTGAAAATGAAAAAAAATGTGTATGTGGAGAGCACAGAGCTTAGATCAGGAATTTACCAGGACCACCTGAAGCACAGGTAGGAGCCAGGCACTACTTCAGAGAGGTGGATTGTTGGATAATTCTATCACTGGGCTGTTGGATAATTGAATCATTGTCTTGTGTAGCTGTGGGGGTGGAGTTGCCCTACTAGCTGTTATAAAAGGTGGGCCTGTTGCCACTGTGAGACTTGAGTGCACAGAGCTTAGATCGGGGATTTCCCAGGACCACCTGAAGCACAGAGTACCGGGGCGGGGACTAAGATAGGCATATTACCCCCTCCCCTCAACTGGAATTGCTGAGGGAGTGTCCAAGTGGATTTTTTGAAGAACTTTCAGAACATAAAAGGAAGAGTGAGTTAGACTTCCAATATATAAACAAAATTGAAAACCTGAAACCTAGACAAGTCAACACTCTATAAACAAGGAGAAACACACACACACACACACACACACACACACACACACACACACACATACACACAAAGGCATCTGAAGGAGGCAAGCAAAGCAAGCCTTCAAAAGGCATTTTGGGATTCACATGGGAATACAGGCAAAAGGGAAACCCACATGTCAGGGACACAATGAAGGGACAATTTCCACACAAAGCTCTACCAACCCTGTGGGAGATTCCTACAGTGGGATCCCCCTGGGGGTGGCCCAGGACACAGATCTTAGAGGAACAATTGCAGACATATTCAAAGAAATCAAAGAATATAAAGAAAAAGAGAACTAAGGAGAGAGAATGAACAACTCAAGAAAGACCTAGAGGGAGAGAATGACAAACTTCGGAGAGAACTAAAGGGAGAGAATGACAAACTCCAGAAAGAACTAGAGGGAGAGAATGACAAACTCCGGAAGGAAGAGGAAACACTGAAAAAGGAAATCAACCAGCAAAGCAAGGAGCTACAGGAAGAGATTGAGAAGCTCCAAAAGGAAATGGAAATATTAAAGAAATCACAGGATGAAATGAAAAAGGAAATCAAACACTCATCCGATCAAGAGGAAAGAAACAGAAAACACCTCAGAAGTAGAATGGAGGAAGCAGAACAAAGAATATCAGACCTGGAAGATAACTCAGAACAACTAAAAACCTCAAGTAAATATTATGAAAAATTAAAAAATACACAAAAGTGAAACAACCAGGAAATGTGGGACACTATGAAAAGATCAAACCTCTGCATCATAGGAATAGAGGAAGGAGAATCCCAAGAGAATGGTACTGATCAGATCTTCAACAGAATAATAGATGAAAATTTCCCCAAACTAAAAAAAGACAAACCCATACAAATACAAGAAGCACATAGGACTCCAAACAGACAAGATCAGAAAAGAAACTCCCCACACCATATCATAGTTAAAACACTAGACGCCCAAAACAAAGACAAAATTCTGAAAGCCACAAGAGAAAAACAGCAAATTACATATAAGGGGAAACCCATCAGCATTACAACTGACTTTTCAGTGCAAACTATAAAAGCAAGAGGGGAGTATGCACCTGTAATCTCTGAATTTGGGAGGCAGAGATAGGTGGATTTCTGGGGGATTGAGGCCAGTCTGGTCTACATATCAAGTTCAAGGCCAGCTGGGGCTAATGGGAGATCCTGTCTCAAAAATAAAACCAACAGGGCTGGAGAGATGGCCTAGTGGTTTAGAGCACCGACTGCTTTTGCAAAGGACCTAGGTTCAATCTCCAGCACCCACATGGCAGCTGAGAACCATCTTTAACTCCAGTTCCAGGGGAATCCAACACCCTCTCTGACCTCCACGGCATTGCGTGACACAGGTGCACAAACATACATGCAGACAGTACATTCATACATATAAAATAAATAAATAAAATTAAAATAAAAGAAACCCATCTCAAGGATAGGCACCAACTTAAGGTGAAGGGATGGAAAAAAATATCCCAAGCAAATGGTTCCAAAAAGAAAGCAGGTGTTGCTATTTTAATATCAGACAAAATAGACTTCAAAGTAAAAGAAATCAGAAGAGACAAAGAGGGCCATTGCATCTTTATCAAAGGAACAAATAACCTTAAATATTAATGGACTAAATTCCTCGATCGAAAGACATAGACTGGGAGATTGAAATAATAATTATAAAATAGTTATAAGGCTTATTTTTTTTAATATTTTTTTTTTATTCTTGTATGTGTATGAATGTACTGTCTGCATGGAGGTTTGTGCACCCATGTCGTGCAGTGCCACGGAGGTCGGAAGAGGGTGTTGGATTCCCCTGGAACTGGAGTCAAAGACAGTTCTCAGCTGCCATGTGGGTGCTAGGGATCGAACCCGGGTCCTCTGCAAGAGCAGTCGGCACTCTTAACCACTAGGCCATCTCTCCAGCCCCATAAGGCTTATTTTTATCTGAGCATGATGACTTAGACTTGTAATCCCAGCATGTGGGAGGCTGAGGCAGGGGAATTATTTTGAGTTTGAAGCCACCCTGGGCTACAGAGTGGGACTCTGTCTCAAAAACAAAACAAACACCAACAAACTGATAGAAAAGTCTATTTTAGTTAGTGGTGTTAGAGGTGCCCATGACTATATCTTAGTTCCATTGCCTGTGGGCCTGTAGTGAGCAGTGTCCCATGGCGGAAAACATGGTTCATAAGAAGCCTGTTAGCTGGGCATGTGGCGCACACCTTTAATCCTACCACTCGGGAGGCAGAGGCAGATGGGTCTTTGTGAGTTCAAGGCCAGCCTGGTCCATAGAGCAAGTTCCAGGACAGCTGTAGCTGGGGCTACAGGGAGACTCTGCCTCAAAAAGACCAAAAAAAAAAAGCCTGTTTTACCTCATGACAGCTGGGAGAAGGGACAGGGAAGAGGCAGGAATCCCAAAATTTCCTTCAAGGGTACCACTAATGGTCTAACTTCCATTCACTAGGCCCCACCTCTTAAAGGTTTGACCTCAGCACCAGGCTGAGGACCAAGCATTCAATGTATTGGCCTTTGGAGACATTCTAGATCCAAAGCAAACATAGCAAACTATAGTAATATATATAACATGTTTTTTAATTTAAAAAACTTTTACACACATAAAAAAAGCTGGGCATGGTGACGCACGCCTTTAATCCTAGCACTTGGAGGGCAGAGGCAGGTGGATCTTTGTGAGTTCAAGGCCAGCCTGGTCTACAGAGTGAGTTCCAGGACAGCTGGAGCTACAGGGAGACCCTGTCTCCAAAAGACCAAAAAAAAAAAAAAAACTTTTAAATTCATTTTTCATTTTGATTTTATGTGTATAAGTGTCTTGCCTGCATGTATGTAAGTGTACCCATGTGTGTGATGTCAGTATAGGCCAGAAGAGGGCTTTTGATTCCCTGGAACTGGAGTTACTGATGGTTTTTAGCTGCTTTGTGGATGCTGGGAACCAATCCTCTGTAAGAGCAGCCAATGCTCTTAACTCCTGAGTCATCTCTCAAGTCCCTTAGTTTTGTGGAAGATTTCTCATTGTTTTGATCAGTGTTGGTATAATAATCATTTAGATCAGCTTTGGCCAAGTGGTGGTACAAGCTTTTAATCCCAGCACTCAGGAGGCAGAGGCAGGTGGAGCTCTGTGAGTTCAAGGCCAGCCTGGTATACAGAGGAAGCTCCAGACCAGCTGGAATAAAAGGAGACCCTGTTTCAAGAAGACAAAAAAAAAAAAATCAGCTTTGGACTAGAGTTTTTTTTTTAATGTTTTATTTATTTTTCTCTATGTGTATGAATGTACTGTCTGCATGCAGGTCTGTGCACCCGTATCGTGCAATGCTGCAGAGGTCAGAAGAGGGTGTCAGATTCCCCCGGAACTGGAGTTCTCCTGGAATTGGAGTTTCAGATGGTTCTCAGCCACCATGTGGGTGCTGGAGATCGAACCTGGGTCCTCTGCAAGAGCAGTCGGCGTGCTCTTAACCGCTAGGCCATCTCTCCAGCCCCTGGACTAGAGATTTAGGAGTCATCATCCTGTAAAGGAAAATAAATCCAGCCGGGCGTGGTAGCACATGCCTTTAATCCTAGCACTTGGGAGGCAGAAGCAAG
>VZQC01008741.1:792085-830109 GCA_009823505.1 Rhizomys pruinosus | reverse complement strand
CGCACACACACACATACACACACACAGAGACACTCTCTTGTAACTGAGGCTGGGCTTCAGTTTCTGATCCTCCTGTCTCCATTTCCTAAGAGCTGGAATTACAGGCCAAAGATTAGTTTACATAACACACAAGCCTATTCCCAAACACCTTAAACTTTTCTCTTTTCCCCAACGTCTCTCTTACATAGGTATCTTTTTTTTTTTTTTTTGGTCTTTTTGAGACAGGGTCTCCCTGTAGCTCCAGCTGCCCTGGAACTCACTCTGTAGACCAGGCTGGCCTTGAACTTACAAAGATCTGCCTGCCTGCTTGCCTCTGCCTCCCAAGTGCTAGGATTAAAGGCGTGCGCCACCATGCCGGGCAAGGTACCTTCTTCTCAAGAAGTTTGGAGCCTTATTGGTGTTTCTCTGATTGATCCCTTGAGCCTTGAGATTGAGATCATCCTTCCTTCCTTCCTTCCTTCCTTCCTTCCTTCCTTCCTTCCTTCCTTTCTTCCTTCCTTCCTTCTCTCTCTCTCTCTCTCTCTCTCTCTCTCTCAGTATTTATTGTTTTTATGGAAGGAAAATCAGTTTAACAAATGGCTGAAGGAACTGACTACCCTGTTGCCCCACTCCAGGAGGTAGATACATCTATTTCAAAACACATAGCCATCCACAAAAGACATCTGGTTCCTTAGCAACACCCCTAAACAGAACTCCCCATCTCTCCTTCCCTGATCCCAGGGAGGAGCATGACACCACTCAAGAAGGCATGCCTCACCTTCCAGGATTCCAGGAAGGCACCACCCTCTATTCTGGGACTTTCTGGGTCCATTTATATATCCCAGATCCCAACCTAGATGTCCAATTAAGGCTGTGTGCCCCTCATAGCTAATAAAGCATTCTGCATCTGTTGAAGGTCAGAATCCCTTTCTACTTCTTTGTCACCACCTTCTCATCTTGAATTCTAACATTTGGTGCTGAAACCCTGGAAAGGTTTTTGAGGTCCAGAGCCCCTGCTCTTTCCTTCAGGCAACCTTTCCTATAACTTTGCCTTTGAGAGCCATCCCACTGGGAGTGTGGCCATCCTCCTATCTTACTATATGGGCTAAATAGCCTCTAAGCCTGACCTGTATCATCCACTGTGGTGGTTTGAATGAGAGTGTCCCCCCATAAGCTTTAAGTATTCAGACATTTTGTCTCCAGTTGGTGGCACTGTTCTTGGAGGTCTTAGAAGGTGTGGCCGTGCTGGAGGAAGTATGTCACTGGAGGCAGGCTTAGTGAGTTTAACAATCCTTGTGGTCTCCAGTCTCTCTCTGCTTTCTGTGCTCATTGCGAGATGTGACCCTCATCTTGCTGCTCCAGGCCCGGCCACCATGCTTCCTGCCACAACGGACTCTGATTCCCTGGAACTGTCAATAGTAAGCTCAAATAAGCTCTTCCTTTTATAAGTTCCCTTGCTCATGGTGGTTTTATCACAGCAACAGAAAAGTGACTAATACGCCCCCCACCACACACCTTTCAAGGCCTCTGTCTTTCTAAGCAGTGCCAGCTCAGTTAAGGGGTTTTATTGATGTGCCACATAAACCCAGTTTGGGTTCTCTCTTTCTTCTCATAGCCTTCCTCTTTCATCACTTCTTCTATCCACCTGACCTCCAGATCACAGGCTTTTTGGCACTTGTCTTCCGAAGGCACTCACACACCATTCATCTGTGTAAGGTAAGAGGACCCTGATTTGGAGATGCCCTAGCAATCGCCCCCACTTGGGGACTCCCAGAATCCCAAGTGAAGCCCCAACTTTGACTTTTGCTTTTCCCAAATCTTCATAAGGCGGTGATGCTCCCCTGGGAAGATCAGGACACTACTTTGACTGTTCTCTGTACTCTGGGTGAGGATCCAGTTAAGTCACCTCTAAACCTTCCCCTGGCCTAAAAATTGCCCCCAAATGGGGTTCAAATTGTTGGTCCACACCTCTTTTTTTTTTTTTTTTTGAGACCTTGCCTCAAAAGTATTCCTAGAACTAAAAAAAAAAAAAAAAAGAGGTGTGGACCAACAATTTGAACCCCATTTTTTTTGGGGGGCAAATTTTTAGGCCAGCGGGACGGTTTAGAGGTGACTTAACTGGATCCTCACCCAGAGTACAGAGAACAGTCAGAGTAGTGTCCTGATCTTCCCAGGGGAGCATCACCGCCTTATGAAGATTTGGGAAAAGCAAAAGTCAAAGTTGGGGCTTCACTTGGGATTCTGGGAGTCCCCAAGTGGGGGCGATTGCTAGGGCATCTCCAAATCAGGGTCCTCTTACCTTACACAGATGAATGGTGTGTGAGTGCCTTCGGAAGACAAGTGCCAAAAAGCCTGTGATCTGGAGGTCAGGTGGATAGAAGAAGTGATGAAAGAGGAAGGCTATGAGAAGAAAGAGAGAACCCAAACTGGGTTTATGTGGCACATCAATAAAACCCCTTAACTGAGCTGGCACTGCTTAGAAAGACAGAGGCCTTGAAAGGTGTGTGTGTGTGGGGGGCGTCTTAGCACTTTTCTGTTGCTGTGATAAAACCACCATCGCGCAAGGGCACTTATAAAAGGAGAGTTTTTTGAGCTTACTTTGACAGTTCCAGGGATCAGAAAGGCCGTTGTGCGCCACTGAAGCATGGTGGCCGGGCCTGGAGCAACAAGCCGAGGGTCACATTCGCAATGAGCACAGAAAGGGCGAGAGACTGGAGACCACAAGATTTGTTTAAACTCACTAAGCTGCCTCCAGTGACATACATTCCTCCAGCACGGCCACCCCTTCTAATGGACCTTCAAGAACAGTGCCACCAACTGGCGACACAAGTCTGAATACTTAAAGCTTATGGGGGGACACTCTCATTCAAACCACCACAGTGGATGATACAGGTCAGGCTTAGAGGCTATTTAGCCCATATAGTAAGATAGGAGGATGGCCACACTCCCAGTGGGATGGCTCTCAAAGGCAAAGTTATAGGAAAGGTTGCCTGAAGGAAAGAGCAGGGGCTCTGGACCTCAAAAACCTTTCCAGGGTTTCAGCACCAAAATGTTCAGAATTCAAGATGAGAAGGTGGTGACAAAGAAGTAGAAAGGGATTCTGACCTTCAACAGATGCAGAATGCTTTATTAGCTATGAGGGGCACACAGCCTTAATTGGACATCTAGGTTGGGATCTGGGATATATAAATGGACCCAGAAAGTCCCAGAATAGAGGGTGGTGCCTTCCTGGAATCCTGGAAGGTGGTGAGCCTGCCCTTGAAGTGGTGTCATGGCTCCTCCCTGGGATCCGGGAAGAGAGATGGGGAGTTCTGTTTAGGGGTGTTGCTAAGGAACCAGATGTCTTTTGTGGATGGCTATGTGTTTTGAAATAGATGTATCTACCTCCTGGAGTGGGGCAACAGGGTAGTCAGTTCCTTCAGCCATTGGTGTAAACTGAGTTGCTGTCAATAAAAACAATAAATAAATACTGATGAGAAGAGAGGAGAGAGAGCGAGGAGAGAGAGAGAGAGAGGAGAGAAGGAAGGAAGGAAGGAAGAAGGAAGGAAGGAAAGGAAGGAAGGGAGAAGGGAAGGAAGGGGGAAGGGGGGAGGGGGCAGTGGGGGGAGGTGTGGATAAGGGAGATCTAAATAAGATAAAAACATAAGAAAAAATTTTGAGAAGAAGGTTAATTGCACGGACATGGTGGAGAAAGACTTTAATCATAGAACTTGGGAGGCACAGGCAAGACAGNCTGTAGTCCCAGCTGTCCTGGAACTCACTCTGTAGACCAGGCTGGCCTTGAACTCACAGAGATCCACCTGCCTCTGCCTCCCAAGTGCTAGGATTAAAGGGTCCACACCTCTTTAAGATTAAACCTTAAAGTCCTCCAACTGGGAGACCTCAGGCCTGCCACCCTCCTTTGACTCTCAACCCAAATCTGGCCTCAATACCAGTTGGACAAAGGGATCATAGATAGCCTGAATTCGGCACTTTAAAAAAATTTATTTATTATTATTTTTGTATGTGTATGAATGTACTGTCTGCATGTAGGTTTGCGTACCCGTGTTGTGCAATGCCACGGAGGTCAGAAGAGGGTCTTGGAATTCCCCTGGAACTGGAGTTACAGACAGTTCTTAGCCGCCATGTGGGTGCTGGGGATCGAATCCAGGTCCTCTGCAAGAGCAGTCGGTGCTCTTAACCGCTAGGCTATCTCTCCAGCCCCAAATTCGGCACTTTTTGATTTTATTATCCTAATTTGGTTAACTATACCTGACAAAATGGCAAGTGGGCTGAGGTCCCTTTTAGATCTGTATTGGTGCAAACCCTAGATAAAAGACAGGCACACGAGGCTTAGCCACTCCGGGAACATATTTACTTCAGGAATTGCCAGGGCATGGCAGCTGTTGGCACTTGGTGGGGCAGCCAGCAAATGTCGACTGAGCTACATCCCTTTATAGCTCCTGGGTGGGACCTCAGGTAAAGGAGAAGAGGTCATAAGATTGACAGCCTCTGGAGGAAGTGGACATATATGTGTCCCTTGGGATTCTGGGAAACCCAGACCTCCCAGTCCCCTCTGCTGAAGCTTGTCCCTCTCTTTGCTCATCCTGCATTAGCTTTTCCAGTCCCACACAAAGGCTGACAGGTTCTCCTAGCAAAACATCTTCTTTGTTCTTCTGGGCAAATTCTACTCCTCTCTGCAAATATCTTCTGTCTGTCCCTTCTCTCTGCAAATTTCTCAAGCAGGTGCCTCCATCCCCAGCCTCCCCAGCCAGTCACTCACTTTTCCCTCTGCCCTGCACAGCTCTGGGGCTTCGCTCCATCCCCGCCACCAAGGTCCATACCCTGGCCCTGGATCTAGAGCCAGTTCTGCCTCCTGGTTGCTGGCAAGGGTTTTTCTGTGTTCGTTTTTCCCTGCTCTAGCTCTTGTTGCTGTCCGTAGTCTGCTGTCCAAAAGTCTTTTCTCTTTAGCTACACCAAAAACCTCCCTCTCTGCACCAGTATTTTTCTGCCCTTTCTGCCAGTCAGTTGCAGTTTGCAAAAGCCTCAGCAAATGTTCTAATTTGTTGCAAATGTTTTCTTACTTCTGAATTTAATAATGGGCCTAGCCTAGAGCCATCTATCTGACTTGGCTCGGCGCTCCTGTCCACTACTCCACTGCTACCTGGTATAGCTCAATCTTCTTGCAAGTCTTTCTTTCTTTGATATATACCTTAAAGTTATAAATCAAGATACATTTGTAAAACCTCAGATGCTAGAACTTAATGGTTTGCTAGTACATCCCAAAGCAATACTAGTGCCCTGTTTGTCCATTCCAAATGATTGCCATCAATCTATTATGTCATCATTCTATTATATTATATAGGCCCACTAAAATGGCCCAAGATAATTTGGCTTTGAACTTGCAGCATTCCAAACTCTTTTCCTTCATAAGAGTTCTAGCTACTTATCAGCCTTAATTTAAAGTTACAACCTTTGGGGGGGGGAACTTTGTTCATATCCCTTATATTTTATCTCTTCTTAATCCATTCTGTGGTGAGAATTCCTACAGAGCTTTTATTTAACCTTGTGTTTCATCTCTTAGATTTGTTTTTCTTCAGAATTTCTCTTTTTTAATTCCTCTTTCATATCTTCATTCATTCAGCTGCTTGTTGGCTTTTAAAAGAAATTATTTTATCATGGTCACTAAGGGATGGTGGGGCATGCCTGTAATCCCAGCACTCAGGAAGCAGAGGTAGGCAGATCTCTGTTTAAGACCAGCCTGGCTGGAGGGAGACCCTGGCTCAAAGATCAAAAAAACTTCTTTAGGTTTTTCACATTTTTTTAACCTGATTCTAAACAGCATTTTTTTTTTTTTTTGAGACAGGGTCTCCCTGTAGCTCCACCTGGACTGGAATTTGCCATGTAGACCAGGCTGGCCTTGAACTCATAGAGATCTGCCTGCCCCTGCCTCCCAAGTGCTGGGATCAAAGGCGTGCACCACCAGACCCAACTTAAAGACCAGTATTTTGATTTTTGATTTTTTTTTTTTTGTCTTTTTGAGACAGGGTCTCCCTGTAGCCCCAGCTGTCCTAGAACTCACTCTGTAGACCAGACTGGCCTTGAACTCACAAAGATCCGCCTGCCTCTGCCTCCCAAGTGCTAGGATTAAAGGTGTGCGCCACCACGCCCAGCGATTTTTGATTTTATATAGCATATTTACTGGATTCTAAAACTATTTTGTATAATACTCACCTTTTGTTTATTTTTTATTCATCAAAAATTTTTTTAATTTTTATTTTGTGTGTATGAGTGTTATTCCTGCATGTGTGTAAGTGTGCCTATGTCATGAAGTGCCCTCAGAGGCCGGAAGAAGGCATTAGATCCCCTGGAACTGGAGTTAAGGATAATTGTTAGCCGCCATGTGTGTGCTGGGATTCAAACCTGGATGTTCTGCAAGAATAACCAATGCTAGGGGCTGGAGAGATGACCTAGTGTTTAAGAGTACTGACTGCTCTTGCAGAGGACCCGGATTCGATCCCCAGCACCCACATGGCTGCTGAGAACCATCTTTAACTCCAGTTCTGGGGAATCCGATGCCCTCTTCTGACCTCCACGGCATTGCATGACACGGGCACAAACCTACATGCAGACAGTACATTCATACACATACATAAATAAAAAAAATTAAAAAAAAAATAACCAATGCTCTTAACTGCTGAGCCATGTCTCCAGCCCTATACTCACCTTTTTTTTTTTTTTTTTTTTTTTGTTTTTGTCCTTTTCTGAGACAGGGTCTTCCAGCTGTCCTGGAATTTGCTCTGTAGACCAGGCTGGCTTTGAACTCACAAAGATCCACCTGCCTCTGCCTCCCAAGTGCTAGGATTAAAGGCGTGTGCCACCACGCCCGGCTTTGTACTCACCTATTTTTCTTTAAGGAAATACTTTTTAAATTTTTATTTATTATTTTATGTGTATGAATATACTGTCTCCATGTAAGTAGGTGCACACATGTCCTGCAATGCTGCAGAGGTCAGAATAGGGTGTTGGATTCCCCTGGAACTGGAGTTAAAGACAGTTCTTAGCTGGCATGTGGGTGCTGGGGATCGAACCTGGGTCCTTTGCAAGAGCAGTCGGCGCTCTTAACCACTAGGCCACCTCTCCAGCCCATGTACTCACCTATTTTTAAAGAGATCTCATAAAAAAAATTAAAAAGAGATTGTATTAGTCACTTTTCTGTTGCTGTGATAAAGCACCATGACCAAGGAACTTATAAAAGGAAGAGTTTATTTTGAGCTTATGATTGATGGTTCCAGAGAATTAGAGTCCATTGTGGTGGAAGGCATGGCGGCTGGATCTGGAGCAGCAAGCCAAGGGTCACATCTCGCAAAGAGCACAGGAAGCAGAGAGAGTAACTGTAAACCACGAGGCTTGTTAAAACTCACTAAGCCTGCCCCCAACAACGCACTTCCTCCAGCACGGCCACACCTTCTAAGACCTCCAAAAACAGTGCCATCAACTGGAGACAAATGTCTGAATACTTACAGCCTATGGGGGATACTCATTCAAACCACCACAGAGATCTTTTTTTCTGTCATGGGCTTCTTATCCTGAATTTTAACACTTGTTCTTGTTTTGTTTGGGGGATAGGGTCTCACTCTGTAGCCCTTACTGACCTGGAAATTCCTATGTACATCAGGCTGGCCCTTGAACTCACAGAGATCTGCCTGCCTGCCTCCCGAATGCTGGGACTAAAGGATGTGGGGCACAGAGCCCAATTTTTTCATTCTTTTAGAAAATGTTTTCACAAAAAAAAAAAAAAAATGTTTTCACATGGCTCAAAGCTGGCATCAGACTCACTATGCAGTGGTGAACCCGTGGCCTTGAACTTCTAGTCTTCCTGCCTCTACTTCCCAGGCTTGTGCCATTTCGCCTTGTAGAGAGCCTTAGAATTTCTTGTCCCTTTATTTACACTTCTTCAGCTCTTTTCCTCAGTCTGTTTCCAAGTCCTTTACTCCCTTTAGAACAAAAGGAAGGCTGATTTAACACTTTATTTATTATTCAGTGGTTTTTGTGTATCTCCATTAGTCTAAGGGGACCTCTTGAATTTCTAAAAATATAATAAGTCCTTTTCCAAAAGTTTTCCAACTCCAAAAGTGCAAAAGTGGTTGTTACCCTGTTTGATTTCTAGCACTCTTTTTTCTTTGTTTGTTTCGAAGCAGGTTCTCACAGTGTAGCCCTGGCTGGCCTGGAACTCATGGAGATCCGCCTGTTCTTGCCTCCCAAGTGCTGGGATTAAAGGCCTGTATGCCCACCAGACAATCTTTTTTTTGTTCCCAATTAGTTTCTAAGCTTCCTGAGTGCAGATAATAAGCTACTTTATGAGTGTAGGCTAGCTGTATAGGATGTATAAATATTATGAAAGTTTGTAGAAAGTGGGCAGAAAGAATATATGAAGTATCAGTGGAAGAAAAGAGGCTTTTCAGTCAATCTGTTAGAGTTGCAATAAGGGACCATTAAAGGGAAACTACCTGGTCCAGAGAGTAGAATCTCTGGTCTGCTTAGAAACCTAACATTCCACTTGGACAGGGTCAATGACCTAAGGGACCACCCCTCAGGAAGCTGGGCCTACGTTAAGCCATTCTAAAGAGGTAAATTGGGGGCTGGGCTGGAGAGATGGCCTAGTGGTTAAGAGCACCGACTGCTCTTGCAGAGGACCCGGGTTTGATCCCCAGCATCCACATGGCGGCTGAGAACCGTCTGTAACTCCAATTCCAGGAGAACTCCAGTTCCAGGGGAATCCCTCACCCTCTTCTGACCTCCACGGCATTGCACTACATGGGTGCACAAACCTACATGCAGACAGTACATTCATACACATAAATAAAAATAAAAATTTAGAAAAAAAAAGGTAAATTGGAGAGATAGCTCAGTGAGTAAGAGTGATAGCTGGGCTGGAGAGATGGCCTATCAGTTAAGAGCACCAACTGCTCTTGCAGAGAATCCGGGTTCAATCCCCAGCACCCACACGGCGGCTGAGAACCATCATTAACTCCAGTTCCAGGGGAATCCGATGCCGTCTTCTGACCTCTGCGGCATTGCACGACACGGGTGCACAGACCTGCATGCAGACAGTACATTCATACACATAAAGAATAAATAGCCGGGTGTGGTGGTGCACGCCTTTAATCCTAGCACTTGGGAGGCAGAGGCAGGCGAATCTTTGTGAGTTCAAGGCCAGCCTGGTCTACAGAGTGAGTTCCAGGATAGCTGGGGCTACAGGGAGTCCCTGTCTCGAAAAGACAAAAAAAAAAAAAAAATTAAAAAAAGAATAAATAAAAATTAAATAAAAAAAGAGTGATAGCTATTCTTGCAGAGGACCAAGGTTTGGTTCCCAGTACCCACATGGTAGCTAACAGCATGGTTCCAGAGGATTCGATGCCCGTTTTTGGCCTCTGTGGATATTGTATGACATGGGTGCACTTACATACATACAGGCAAAACACTCATACACTAAAAATAAATAAATAAACAAACAAATAAATAAATAAATGTAAAGTGATAGGTGGAATAATTATTCCTTTAATGAGATGTTGTACTTTTTCTTCCCAGAATTCCTCCTTGTGTAGTCCCTACAAGCCCAGGAGCCACGAGGGTTGGTGGGCCTGCCCACTTTTCTGAGTCTCAAAAAGGTGCAACTTTTCCTTTTTATTTTTTCTGTCTCTTTCCTTCTGATGTGTCTAGAACCTAAGTATGCCTTTTCTGATACTTTGGGTTCTTTGCTCTCTTTCTAAAGCTCCCCTCCCCATGTGTGCATAGCTGCCTGCTGCCACCTGTCTGACCTCTCTTTCTTTGGGCAGCTGAGATCTACAGCTTCCCTGACCTGGTTTTTCTTTCTTTTAAAATCTAATAAAATTGTCTTCAAGCTCCCATTTGAATTCTTTCTAAATTCTTTTATTTATTTATTTATTTATTTATTTATTTATTTATTTATTTATTGGTCTTTTTGAGCCAGGGTCTCCTTGTAGGCTCCCTGTTCTGGAACTCACTCTGTAGACCAGGATGGCCTTGAACTCACAAAGATCCTCCTGCCTCTGCCTCCAGAGTGCTAGGATCAAAGGCATGCACCACCAGTCCCCGGCTTAAATTCTTTTATTAATGAGGCTAAGAATGCTGAGGGGACCTGCATTTTTATGGTGTAAAGTTAGGCAGCAGTTTTTCTAAGTTTTGACAAATATCTTTTTTTTTTTTGTATGTGTATAAATGTACTTGCATGGAAGTTTGTGCACCCGTGTCGTGCAATGCCGCGGAGGTCAGAAGAGGGTGTCGGATTCCCCTGGAATTGGAGTTTCAGATGGTTCTTGGCCGCCATGTGGGTGCTGGGGATTGAACCCGGTCCTCTGTAAGAGCGGTCGGCGCTCTTAACCACTAGGCCATCTCTCCAGCCCTTGACACATATCTTTAACACAAACCCAATCCACCTTTACTGAGTAGCTTCATTACTGGACATTAAACAGGTTTTAGTTGGCTGGTGGGGCATGCATTCATTAGTAATGTCTTTCATTTCTCTACTCATTGGGGATCAGTTTCCATCACTGATTATGAAGTTTTGACTTTAGTGTCTTAAAATATTAAGAGTTTGTTTTCCTGCATGAAAGAATTTTAGAGCAGGGTGAGACCATCTCAAGAAAACTTAAAGAAATACAAAAAGTCTCAGAAGGAGCTACTTTTGTTTTGTGAGACAGAGTCTCCCTATAGCCTTAGCTATGTAGACCAGGCTGGCCGTCTCTCACAGAGAGCTGCCTGCCTCTGCCTCCCATGTGCCCTAAGAAGTGGGTAGTTTTTGTTTTTTTTTTGGTATTTTTGAGACAGGGTCTCCTTTTTAGTCCCAGCTGGCCTGGAGCTCTCTCTGTAGACCTTGAACTCACAGAGATCCACCTGCCTCTGCCTCCCAAGTGCTGGAATTAAAGGCCTGCGTCACCATACCCGGCAGATAATGCAGCGGTTAAAGGCTGAGGCTAAGAACCGCAAAAAAAAAGTGGGTAGTTTTGATTAGTATGAAAACTACAAAATGCATTAGGAAGCTCTAGGCTGCTTTTACGTTTCAATTCCACCTTCTTTTTAGCACCTGGTGTCAATCTGCATATTGCCGCTCAGGTGGCAGACTGAGCCTCTTCAAGGCCCTAGTCTAAGCAGTAGCTTCCCTCCTTCCCTTCTTCTCCCTCCTCCCATTCTCCCTCCTCACCTTCTCCCTCCTCCCCTTCTTCTCCCTCCTCTTTTATTTTTATTTTCTTATTTATTTATTTATGTCCTTTCAAGACAGGGTCTCCTTCCAGCTGTCCTGGAACTCACTGTGAAGACCAGGTTGGCCTTGAACTCACAAAGATCTACCTGCCTCTGCCTCCTGAGTGCTAGGATTAAAGGCGTGTACCACCACTCCCAGCATTTAAAAAAAATTTTTTTATTGTTTTTTTTTTTTTACTTTTTTTTTTGTCTTTTTTGAGACAGTGTCTCCTGGTAGCCCCAGCTGTCCTGGAACTTGCTATGATAGACCAGGCTGGCCTTGAACTACACAAGACTCTGCCTGCCTCTTGCTCCCACAAGTGCTAGGATTAAAGGGGGGGCATGTGCCACCACACCCGGCTATTTTTATTTTTTTAAGATAGTGTCTCATGTACTCCAGGCTGGCTCAGACTCACTGTGTAGGTGATGACCTTAAACTCTTGATCTTCCTGCCTCCACTGATCAAGTGTTGGGATTACAGGAACGCACCACCATCTCAGCTTCTTTTTATTTTAATTTAAAAATTTTTTTTATTTATTTCTGTATTGTATGAATGTACTATCTGCATGCAGTTTGTGCACCTGTGTGATGCAATGCGCCAGATGTCAGAACGAGCGGTCTCGATTCTGATATATCCCTGGATATGGAGTTTCAGTAAAAAAAAGTTCGGGTTCTTGGCTGCCATGTGGTATGCTGGGGACTCGAAAACCCAGGTTCCTCTGCAAGGAGCGGTCTTGCGCTCTTAACGCTACGCCATCTCTCACAGCACCCATATCAGCTTCTTTTTTTTTTTTTTTTTTTATTTTTTATTTATTCCGTATGTGTATGATTTACTGTCCTGCATGCAAGTGTGCACCCGTGTCGACGCAACGCCGGCGAGTCAGAGAGAGGTCTTATGGATTCCCGGAACTGAGTTCTCCTGGAATTGAGTTCTCAGAGGCTCTCGGCCGCCTATGTGGGTGCTGTGGGACTAAACCCGGGTCCCTGCAAGAGCGATCGGCGCTCTTAACCGCTAGGCCATCGTCCAGCCCCCCCATCTCAGCTTCTTAAACTGAGTCACAGACCCTTAATAGATCACTAAAGTGTGTTGGTTGGAAAAAAAAAAAAAAAAAGAAAAAAAAAAACAGTATTAAAAATTTATTTTTAAAAAGTCATTACATTTTGGGGCTGGAGAGATGGCCTAGCGGTTAAGAGCACCAACTGCTCTTGTAGAGGACCTGGGTTCAATCCCCAGCACCCACATGGCAGCTGAGAACTGTCTGTAACTCTAATTCCAGGAGAACTCCAGTTCCTGGGGAATCCGACACCCTCTTCTGACCTCCGCGGCATTGCATGATATGAGTGCACAAACCCACATTCGGACGGTACACACACACACACACACACACAGTCATTACATTTTACTTATTTGTGTGAGTGTGTGTGCGTGTGCACATGTGTGCGAGGGTGTGCATGCACACATGTGTGCATGGGTGCATATGTGCCACAGGATGCATGTGGAGGTCAGAGGAAACTTTTGGGAGTCAGTTCTCTCCTCTCATGTGAGTTCTGGGAATCAGTGAACTCATGTCATGGGCAGGCACTTTGCCCTCTGAGCCATATTACCAGCTGAGTCCAAATTTTTTGAGTTCCAAAAATTAATTAAAAATCAAATGAGTAATTAAGCCAAGGTATTTTTGGCAGCACTCTGCTGTGTTACATTGCACCACTGCTCCACAGTTTTTTTTTTCATCCCTGTCTCAAAGGAAATAATGAATGAGTCATACATATGACGGAAAGTACTGTGGTTATTACAAATGATGGAGCAAATTATTAATGGCAGTAATATACAATGCTAATGAAGAGTACATTCTTTTTTAAATTAAAATTTAAATGCATGAGTGTTCTACCTGCATGTGTACCTGCACCTGTGTTGTGCAATGCCCACCAAGGTCAGGAGAGGGCCCCAATCTCCTGGAGGTGGAGTTACAGATGGTTGTTAGACATCATGTGGGTACCAGAGTCTCTGCAAGAGCCATCTCTCCAGTCACTACATTCTTTTAAAAAGAGTACTTTATTTTTATTTTATTTTATTTATTTTTTTGTGTGTATGAATGTACTCTCTGCATGTAGGTTGGTGCACCTGTGTCATGCAATGCTGCAGAGGTCAGAAGAGGGTGTCCGATTCCCCTGGATTGTAGTCAAAGACGGTTCTTAGCTGCCATGTGGGTGCTGGGAATCGAACCCAGGTCCTCTGCAAAAGCAGTTGGTGCTCTTAACCACTGAGCCATCTCTCCAGCCCTAAAAAGAGTACTTTTTAAAAACAGTATTTCCAGGGCAGATGTGGTGGAACACATCTTTAATCCCAGAACTCGGAAGGTAGATGCAGGGGGATCTCTGTGAATTCAAGGCCTACAAAGCTACACAGAAAACCTGTCTCAAAAAACCAAAACCAACTCTTCGACACTATTTCCTTATTTACTGACATCAATGTACAATTAACAAATTTAATGTAGTAGAAAAACACTATTCAAGAGTAAAAAAGAATGAAATTTACATGTCTTATATTTCATTAGTGAGTATTCTATAGGCTTCTTCCTTCAAAACCAAAACAACAAAACCCTGAAATGCCATTGCAGAATCAAAAGCACCGCCTTTTCTGGAGACATTAAGTCTTTTCAATTTTAATTTGTCCTTTTTACTTTAATTTTTGGGTGTGTTTGTTTGTTTTTATTGATCTTTTTAAGACAAGGTCTCTCTGTAGCTCCAGCTGACCTGGAACACTACTATGTAGAACAGACTCGCCTTGAACTCAAAGAATTCAACCTGCCTCTGCCTCTACCTTCAGAGCGCTGGGATTAAAGACATGTGCCACTACACTCAGCTTTTTAGAAAAATATTATTTTAACCTGTACAAATGTGTTGCCTGCATGTAAGTGCACCTGTGCAGTGCAATGCCGGAGGAGGTCAGAAGAAGGCGTTAGAGCCCTTGGAACTGGAGTTATGGAACGGTTGTTAGGTTGTTAGCTGCCATGTGGATGCTGGGAGCCCAACCTTGGTCCTCTGCAAGACCAGTCAGGGCTCCAAACCCTCTCTCAAGCCCCTTTAGTTGGTCCTTTTTTTAAAAAAAATTTTTTGTTTGTTTTGGTCTTTTTGAGACAGGGTCTCCCTGTAACCCCTGGAACTCGCTATATAGATCAGGCTGGCCCTGAACTCACAGAGATCCTCCTGCCTCCGCCTCCCCGAGTGCCGGGATTAAAGGGGTGTGCCATCACCCCCAGTTTAATTGATCCTTTGTTTAACCAAGGGAAAACTGAGGAGGTAACAGTTGCCCTAGGGGCTTCCGTACAAGATGGCGCTGCCCATTGGCACAATCCACCTGGAGTTAACGTTCTCCTGGCAGCATTCGCGGAGCCGGAAGTGGTTTCTGCATTTATGCATCCGGGTGGGTGCGCGCAGGCAGGCGGGGAGGTTCCAGCTAGTCGGCGTGTGGTGCCGCAGGTGTTGGAGGCGAGGTTGGAGGCCGCAGGTAAGTGAAACTCAGGTTAGAGAAATTGTCTCTGGGGTTGTACACCGAGCAGGGGTAGAGGGGATTTCCTGTGTGAATCAAGAAAAGTCGTGATGCTGGGGGCACTACTTCGTTCGGATCCAGCGGTCTCCAGGCGTTGATGGTCCTCCCCTCTCCCCGCCCTCAGGCGCGGCCTCGGGGTCCCTCACTCGGAGTGGGCGGTGGAGCCCTCGGTAAGCTGGAGGACTAGCATCCCGGCCATTGGTCCCCACGCCTCTCTGGGCCGCCCCTTCCACCCGCTTGTCTCCTCTTTTAGAGCATCCTGGAGGTTTCCTGACCCAATCAGCTGAAAAGGAGGCCCCTGTCGCTCTCCTGGCAACTCTTGGGGCGCTGTGGTCCCCGCCCGGGGGGGGGGTGTTCTCTCCGTGGCCCACGCCTGGCTTCTGGAACCTTCTCTGACAGCCCTCTACCCACCCAGGCACCCTGCTGCTCCAACGTTTCTCTTTCTACATCCGTAGGCTAAAGAATCCTAAACGTAATTTATTATTTTTTTCTAAACATAATTTATTACAAAATACACAACTGCTCATCAAAATTCAAATTAACCGAAGCCTCTATTAAGCTTTAGATGTACGACAGGCCCAATGCCCAATGCCCTTAGATACCATCTCCTTGGAAGCACAAAACTCTACCTTATTTATTTTTGTTAGCATTAATTTTACATAATAGATTTCATTATGGCATTTTCATAAAGGTATTTGATATCTCTTATTTGTATTACAGTTAAAGAAGAGATTACAACTGATAGGCTTTGATGAATATCTAAATTAGAAAGTGTGGTAGAAAAAGGCAGAAATTTCAGAAGAAATTATTACATTTGGTCATGTTGAATTTGTTTTAAAAATACTTTTTTTTTTTTGAAACAAGGTCTCACTATATATCCAGGCTGGCCTGGATCTCATCATGTAGAGCAGGCCAGCCTGGAACTTACACGGCTGCCTCCCCTAGTGCTAGGATTTAGGGTGTGGGCTACCATGCCCTGCAGGCAATACACTCATATGCATACAAAAATAAAAAAATGAATATTTGGGTCTGGAAGAGATAGCCTAGCGGTTAAGAGCGACGACGTCTTGCAGAGACCCCGGGTTCGATCCCCAGCACCCCCATGCCGGCTGATAACCTCCTGTACCTCCAATTCCAGGAGAACTCACAGTTTCCAGGGGAATCAGCCCTCTTTCTGACCTCCGCGGTCATTGCAACGACACGGGTGCACAGGCCTGCAAATGCAGACAGTACATTCCATACACATACAAAAATAAAAAAAAAAAAAAAATTAAAAGAAAAAAGGAATATTAAATAAAATATTTTATGGTAATTATAATTCATTCAAATAATTTTTTTTTTTTTTGTTTTTTTTTGGTGTTTTTGAGACAGGGTCTCCCGTCTAGTCCCCAACTGGTCTGGAATTGCTTATGTAGACCATGCTGGCGTTTTGAAACTCACAGAGATCTACCTCCGCTCTGCCTCCCGAGAGCTGTAATTAAAGGTGTGCGCCCCCCACTCCGGGGCTAAGACAGCCAAGTGCTCTTAACTGTTTAGCCAGCGCTTCATCAGCCCAATAATTTTTTTTTTTTAAGAGTTTTTTTGACAGTTGTGGTGGCACACACTGTTAATCGTAGCACTCAAGGGCAGAAGCAAGGCAGATCTCTCTGTGAGTTCAAGGCAGCCTTGTCTACATACTTGAGTGCCAGGACAGCTGGGGTTACAGAGAGACCTGTCCCTCAAAAAGGACAAAAAAATGAACAAACAAACCAAACCAGATTTTTTTTTTTTTACTCTTGTTTTTTTTAATAATTATTTTTTTTTTTTGGCCTTTTCGAGACAGTCTCCTGTAGCCCAGCGTGTCCTGGAAACTCACTCTTTAGACCAGCTGGCCTTGAACTCACTAAGATCCGCCTTGCCTCTGCCTCCCAAAAAAAAAAAAAAAAAAAAGGCGTGCTCCACCAGCCCGGCTTAATTGATTTTTATGTGTGTAATGTAAGTTTGTATGTAGTTGGTGCACCCGTTGTCGTGCAATGCTTGCGGAGGTCAGAAGAGGGTGTTGGGATCTCCCTGGGAACTGGATTATTCTAAGACGGTTTAAGATGTGGTGTGCTGGGGTTCGGAACCTGGTGTCCTCTGCAAGAGCAGTGGTGCTTAACCGCTAGCCATCTCTCCAGCCCCTTATTTCTTTGTTTTTTTTTTTTTTTTAAAAAGCATTTTATTAAGTAATTTTTTTTGTCTTTTTGAGACAGGGTCTCCCGTAGTTCCATGTGTCCTAGAACTTGCTCTGTGAGACCAGGCTGGCCTTGAACTCACAGCAGGAGATACCCTGCCTCTGCATCCCGATTTTAATTATTTTATAGGCATATGAGTGTATTGCCCTGCATTGTATTTGTTAAATGCACCCATGCCTGTAATATCCTGGTGGAGTCAGAAGAAGGGCAAGAGGTGTTGTGAGTCTGGAGTTTCCAGATGGGTGTTAGCCACCATGTGGGTGCAGGAAACCAAAAGCAGGACCTCTGCAAGAGCAGTCAGTACTCTTTTTTTTTTTTTTTTTTTTTTTTTTTTTGAGGCAGGGTCTCCCTTTTAGTCCCAGCTGGCCTGGAGCTCACTATGTAGACCAGGCGAGCCTTGAACTCACAGAAATCCACCTGCCTCTGCCTCCCAAGTGCTAGGATTAAAGGTGTGTGCCACCATGCCTGACTGCAGTCATTACTCTTAACTACTGAGTCATCACTCCAGCTCCCCCAAAACAGATTTTTAAAAATTTTATTTTTATTTGATGTAGGTGAGTGTATTGCTTGCATGAAGGTAGATGCACCCATGTCATGCAGTGCCTGTGGAGGTCAGAAGAGGGGGTTGGATCCCCTGGAACTAGAGTTACGGATGTTCGTTAGGTGCTATGTGGGTGCTAGGAATTGAACTGAGGTCCTCTGTAAGAACAGTCATTTCTCTTAACTGCTGAGCCATCTCTCTAGTCCCTCCAAAGATTTTTTGATTAAGTGTGTGTGTGTCTTTGGGGGACAAGAAGTATCAGATCTCCTTGAAACTAGAGTTTATAGGCAGTTGTGAGCTGCCTTATGCAGGTGCTGGGAACTGAACTTAGGTCCTCTGTAAGAACAGTAAGTGCTCTTAACCACTGAGGCATCTCTCCAGTCCAAGCTCAGTTTTTTTTTTTTAATCCATTGAGCCCAATTTGCACTGCTCATACATTCTTGGGTGTGTGGCCATCCACTGGAGTGGGCTCAACCTACTAGGGGACCACACATTAAAAAAAACTGACTCTCTCTCAGCAACTATCGGTTGTCAGTAGTTCCTTAGCTAGGGATGGGACATTGTACCTGTCTCTCTTCTCCATGCTGGGGTTTTGTCTGGCTTGAGCTTGTGCAGGTCTTGTTCATGGTGTCACAACCACTGAGTTCATTTGTGAGTGTGCCCTGTTCTGTCCCCAAAATACTGTTTCCTTCTAGTCATCCATTGTCTCTGGCTATTAGAGTCTTTCTGCCTCCTCTTCCCTGAGCCTTGGAAGGGGAGGCTGTGATATAGGTGTTTATTTATGACTGATCATTCTGCAGTCTCTTATTCTCTACACCTTGACCAGTTGAAAGTCTCTGTATTGATTACATCTACTGCAGAAAGAAGCTTTTCTGATGAGGCTACTGGCTAGACTTCATAGTGCTGTATGGTGCTATGTTCACTACTGAAGGAGAAGTCATCATTAGTCTAACCCAGTTATCTGCAAGCTCCAACTACCGGCCTGGCAAGATGAATGCCATTGGAATAACGAACCACTTTCTCCTTGGATTTAAGGCCTGCTTCACAATATGAAGCCCATACCTGACACCGTTACCAGGGCCAGGAACTTATGGCTGGACAGGGTATGGGCCCTCCAGGAGAGCTAAGTGGACATAGTAGTACACCAACTCCTACTGACTGCTCTCCATAGCTGTAGATTAGTGTCTTTCAGTCCTTCCTTCCTTGCCACCTCCTAGCTTCTAGTGGTTAACAATACTTGGCTTTCTTTGGTTTGCAATGGCTTGACTTCAGTCTCTATTTCCATCTTCACCTATGTATCTGTTACATTTCTTTCTCCCTATGTCATTCTTTCACTGTAGGACATCAGTCACATTGGGTTAAGGGCCTACTCTGGTATGATCATCCTAATAAAGCCAGGGTTACAGGTGCTGGGGGTTAGAACCTGAATATGTCTTTTTTGTTTGTTTGTTTGTTCTTTTTGAGACAGGGTCTCCCTGTACCTCTGGCTGTCCTGGAACTCACTCTGTAGACCAGGCTGGCCTTGAACTCACAGAGATCCACCCTGAATATGTCTTTTTGGAGAACAATTCAACCCATGACTTGTAAATAAGCTATGTGATTTTTAAAAATCTTTATTTTTATTTTGTGTATGAGTATTCCATGTTTGTGCCTGGTGCTTCTAAAAGCCAGAAGAGGGTGTCAGATCCCCTGGAACTGGAGTTACAGCTGGTTGTTAGCTTCTCTGTGTGTACTGGGAGTTGAACCCAGGTATTCTGCAAGAACAGCCAATGTTCTTAACTGCTGAGCCATCTCTCCAGCTATGTTTTATGTGTTTGTCAGTTAATGGACTTTTGGTTGTTTCCACTTTGAGGCTGTTATAAATAGTGCTGCTGTGAACTTTCTTGTGGACGTGTTTCATATCCCTTAGATGTGTGGCTGGGGGTGGAATTGCTGGGCATATGGTGACTTTATGCTTAACTGTTTGAGGAACTGCCAGACTGTTTCCCAAAGCAGATGCACCATTTGGCACGCCCACTGGCAGTGTATGAATTTCTCATTTCTCTACACATTGCCAGGATTTACTGTCTTTTTGAGAGCCACTAAGGTTTTTTTTTTTTTTTTGTCTTTTTGAGACAGGATCTCCCTGTATCTCCAGCGGGCTTGGAACTCACTATGTAGAGTAGACCAGGCTGGCCTTGAACTCTGCCTGCCTCTGCCTCCCAAGTGCTGGGATTAAAGGCATGCACCACCACACCTAGCTGGAAGTAGTTTTGAAGTGTTATGCCTTTGTGATTTTGAACACATTTCTCCTAATAGCTAACAGTGTTGAAGGTCATTTTCATGTGCTGTTTGGCTAGTTCTCAATTGTCTTTCACATGTCTATTCCTATTCTTAATTTCTTTTTTTTTCTTTTTTTAATTAAAAAATAAATTTATCAAGTTTTATTGAATGTTTCCAAATAACAACATTAAAACTATATACACACATAATTGTTATTTAAGCTAATTAAGATTTCTAAAGTTTCCTTAAACATTACATTATCAAATATCAGACTATTGTTCCTTAAAGAATTACAGAGTTAAGTTCTGAGGTCTCTGGTCACAAAATCTTCATCAGTCAACCAATCAATCAATCAGTCAGTCACTATGTAACTTTGTTACCATTTTCTTTATTTTTGGTGAAAGCATTTAGAATTCAAGCATACACTACAAAATTATTCATTATGGCTACCATGTTGTACATTAGATTCTCAGGGTTTACTCTTTTTGTATAACTAAAATTTTAGAGCTTTTATCAGTAATTTCTCATTTCCTGCTTCTACTATACAAAGTCACCCCCATATAGCCTTGCTTTATGTATGCTTTGTTATAAAACACCATCTCTTTATTTAGTACATTGTTACTTCATTAGCATCAAATTCACAGCTAAGAGCTTGTACTTTATGCTTTGAACAAAGCTTTTGAAACAATGTGTTTTCTACTTGAAGCTTGTCACAGCCTTCTTGCACTCCAGTACTCTAAGCAATACTTCAATGCTGTACTTTGGGAATGTCTATCCCAGCCTTTGCTGTTCATAATTGTAGTCTTTGTTTGTTTGTTTTGGTATTTTTGCAGCTGTCCTGGAACTCACTCTGTAGATCAGGCTGGCCTTGAACTCACAGAGATCCATCTACCTCTGCCTCCTGAGTGCTGGTATTAAAGGCTGCACAGCCACTCCAAGCATTTTTTTTTTAATTTTTAAATTTTTATTTTGTATGTGTATGAATGTACTGTCTGCATGTAGGTCTGTGCACCCGTGTCATGCAATGCTGCGGAGGTCAGAAGAGGGTGTTGGGATTCCCCTGGAACTGGAGTTAAAGACGGTTCTCAGCTGCCATGTGTGTGCTGGGGATTGAACCTGGGTCCTCTGCAAGAGCAGTCAGCGCTCTTAACCACTAGGCCATCTCTCCAGCCCCAACATTTGTTTGTTTTTTATACTCCTTAAACATATAGCAAATTTACAGAGGTATGAAATCGAACTATAGGTTAATTGCAAAACATATTTAGGGATTCACAGTTTAACCATGAGCTTGGATATAGGTAAAAATATAACTTTAAATTCTGAAATTGCATAGCAAGTTGATGTATATACATATTTTTAATTAATTTTATGTGTATGAGTATACTGTCTGCATGTAGGTTGGTGCACCTGTATCATGCAATGCTGTGGATGTCCGAAGAGGGCATTGGATTCCCCTGGGACTTGGAGTTAAAGACTGTTCTTAGCCCACCATGTGGGTGCTGGGAATCAAACCCGGGTCCTCTGCAAGAGCAGTCGGCGCTCTTAACCGCTGAGCCATCTCTCCAGCCCCGATGCATATTTTATTTTATTATTATTATTTTTTTTTGGTCTTTTCGAGACAGGGTCTCCCTGTAGCCCCAGCTGTCCTGGAACTCACTCTGAAGACCAGGCTGGCCTTGAACTCACAAATATTCGCCTGCCTCTGCCTCCCAAGTGCTAGGATTAAAGGCGTGCGCCACCACGCCCGGCACCAATGTATATTTTAATGTACTTAAAAATTTGTTCTTGCCGGGTGTGGTGGCGCATGCCTTTAATCCTAGTACTTGGGAGGCAGAGCAGGTGGATCTTTGTGAGTTCAAGGCCAGCCTGGTCTACAGAGTGAGTTCCAGGACAGCTGGAGCTACAGGGAGACCCTGTCTCTAAAAGAAAAAAAAAACAAACAAACTTTTTTGTTCTTTATCATAAATCTTAGAACTAAGAAAAATAGAGACATATATTTCAAGCTATATCTATAGCAATAACAATCAGTATGATATTATCTTTACTGATCAATTACCCACTTTGACTTACATAGAAGGATTTGGTGTTAGTAATCACAAATGAGGGATAACATATGTCATTTGTTTTTCTGAGACCGTGTTACCTCACTTAGCGTAACAGCTTCTAGTTCTATTCATTTGCCTGCAAATTTCATGATGTTGTCCTTCATTGCTACATAGAACTCCATTGTATAAATGTACTACATCTTTATTATCCACTTGTCAGTTGAGGGACACCTGGGCTGCTTCCAGCTCTTTGCTGTTGTGAAAAGAGCAGCAACCTACATGGTTGTTTATATATCCTTTGGATATGTACCTAGGAGTGGTATAATTGGGTCAAGCGGTAGGTTCATTTTTTAGTCTTTTAGTTCTCCACACTGCTTTCCATAGGGGTTCCACCAGTTTGCAATCCCAACAGCAGCAAATTAGTGTTCTTTCTCCACACCAGCATTTGGTGTCGTTTGTTTTCTTGATCATAGCCGGTCTTACTGGTGTAAGATGAAATCTTAAAGTGGTTTTGATTTGCATTTCCTTAATAATGATGTTGACTGAACACTTAAAAATTTTTTTTATTAATTTTTATGTGTATGAGTGTACTGTCTGCATGCAGGTCTGTGCACCCATGTCGTGCAATGCCGCGGAGGTCAGAAGAGGGTGTCTGATTCTCCTGGAACTGGAGTTAAAGATGGTTCTCAGCCGCCATGTGGGTGCTGGGGATCAAACCCGGGTCCTCTGCAAGAGCAGTTGGCACTCTTAACCGCTAGGCCATCTCTCCAGCCCGACTGAACACTTTTTCTGAGCCATCTTAACTTCTTCTCTTGCGAAGTCTATGTTCAGATCTTTAGCCCATCCTTTAATTGGGTCATTTGTTTTCTTGGTCCTTTATTTTTTGAGTAATTTATGTACTCTGGATGTTAAACCTCTGTCATATGTGTCACTGGTGAAGATTTCTTCCTTCCTTTATTTGTTTTTAAATTGGTTCATTTGTCTTTTTACCTTTGAATTGTAAACTTTATATTCTAAATATACACCTTTACCAGATATGTGGCTCACAAATATTTTCTCCATTTCTTTGTATGTGTTTGGGTTGTCTTGTTGACTAATTCATTTTTCAAAAAGTTTTTCTTTTTTTTTAAAGTTTTCCCTGACTCAAGAAATCTTAGCAGTCTTTTTTTTTTTTTTTTAATGTGTATGAGTGTACTGTCTGCATGTAGGTTGGTGCATCTGTGTCATGCAATACTGTGGAGGTCAGAAGAGGATGTTGGATTCCACTGGAACTGGAGTTAAATATGGTTCTCAGCCGCCATGTGGGTGCTGTGAATTGAACCTGGGTCCTCTGCAAGAGCAATTGGGGCTCTTAACCACTAGGCCATCTCTCCAGCCCCTTCAAAAAGTTTCAAAACCTTAAGTTTGCATTAAATTTTTGTATTTTTTTTTAATATTTCTAGAAAACAATTCCTGTAGTTTGGATGTGGCATGATTTCCAAAGGTCAATATATTTCAGGCTCGGTTCCCAGGGTGGTACTATTGGGAGATGGTGGAACCTTTAGGGGTGGGGCCTGCTGGGAGTCCTTGAATCATTTGGGGTATAGGAAGGTAACTGGGGACCTTAGCTCCTTTACATTCCTTCCTTTTTTTGGAGACAAGGTCTCACAGCCTATTGTAAGCTGATCTGGAACTTGCTAGTTAGCCCAGGCTGGTGGACCTTCCTAGGTAGCCTAGGCTGGCCTTGAACCTGCCTCCTTGGCCTCCATATTTCTGGTATTACATGTGTGTGCCATTAGGCCCAGCCTCTGGGAACTATTTTTATTGACTTTGGAGTTTTGCTTGGTTTTGATTCATTTGCAAGCCATCCTCTAGGAACTCGTGATCTGTGGAAGACCTAACATGTTTTCTGTGTGTTAGACATACATATATATACATGGCAAAGCCAAGCATGGTGGTGCACGCCTTTAATCCCAGCACTCAGGAGGGAGAGGCAGGTGGATCTCTGTGAGTTCAAGGCCAGCCTGACTTACAGTGGAGTTCCAGGACAGCTGGGACTACAGGGAGATGCTGTCTCAAAACAAACAAACAAACAAACAAACAAACAAACAAAAAAAAAACCCAAGAGGCTAGAGAGATGGCTCATTGGTTAAGAGCACTGACTACTCTTGAAGAGGACCCAGGTTTGATTCCCAGCACCCGCATGGCGACTAAGAACTGTCTTTAGTGCTGGGCAGAGGTAGATGGATTTTTGTGAGTTCCAGGCCAGCTGGAGCTACAGGGAGATTCTGTCTGTCTCAAAAACACCAAAACAAACAAACAAACCAACAAACAAAACAAAAACCAAAAAAACCAAAGAGGCTTTCCTAGAAAAGTCATTCCCAGAGTCTCCCAGGGTGGCCTTGGACTTGCTTTTTAGTCTAAGCAGGCATTAAACTCATGGTCGTTCTCCTGCCTCAGCTTCCTGAGAAAAAAAATTTAATCTTTTAAATTTTATTTATTATTGCTTTTTTATTTTATGTGTATCAGTATATTGCCTGCAGGTATGTAAGTGCACCCATGTGATGCAGTGCCTGAAGAGGTCAGAAGAGGGCATTGATCCCCTGGAATTGGAATTAAAGACAGTTAGCCACCATGTGGGTACTTGGAATCAAACCTGGGTCTTCCGTAAGAGCAGCCAGTGCTCTTAACTCTGAGCCATCTCTCCTGCCTCTATTTATATATTTTTTTGAGACAGGGTCTTACTAAGTATCCTCGGCTGGTCTGGAACTTCATTTGTAGACCAGGCTGGCCTCAAAGTCACAAAGATCTGTCTGTTTTCCATTTCCTCCTGAATACCAGGATTAACTATGTAAGCCACAGTGCCTACAATTTTCATCTTTTTAATTTTACTTTCCCTCAGCATTTGAATTATTTAGTGTGACAAAAATAATTATTTCTTGGACTTTTGGTTAAGATCAAATATAGAGTGGGAAAGAAAAGTCCCCCCCACATAAACTATTCATTTATTAGCATCAGACCTTTAATTGGTTTCAAGTACACCTAGTGTTGGAAGGGCACTGGTGAGCAGCAGGCTCTTACTTCTTCCACTCATTTTTGTCTTAATCTTACTTGGCGGAGACTCCCTAGATGGCAACAGCCTTCATGTTGAGCATCCTCTTGGTTTGCCTGGCTATCCACTCTTCATCAAAGGGCCATACACATAGTGTTTCTCCAGGCGAGAACTCAGGCAGCAAACCCATGGAACATGGTCATACGCACTGTCATGCCTGGTCCCTCTAGTTGAAGCCCTCATTAAGCTGGATGCTGTAGAACTAGACTTTCTTTCTCATCTTTGGTCAGTCTGCTCCAGTTGACCTTCTCCTTCAGAGCCTTCTGGCTGGCAGACACCTGTTTGACGTGGGTCATACCAGGCCAATGGTAGTAATGCTGATGGGCATAAATGGGGGGAGCATAGTCTTCACTCTTCAAAATATGCTCATGTGCTCAAACACACAGAAGGAGCAATGGCTCACTTGCCAGTTAGGCTAAGTGTCCTGGTCACCATCATTCTGCCATCACCAGGTGACTTGACCACCCCCTGTGTCCCAGCTGTGTGTGACTGGAAGAGTGAGATCTAGACCCAGTTACGGCTTTTTATATCTTCTCAAATATTTTAGGCATTAACCTTTTTTCTTTTTCAATAAAAGTTCTGGAGGAAATACATATGAGGTACCTGGCACAGTTTCTAGAATAAAGTAAATCTTTTTCTTGAGACAGGGTCTCCCTGTAACCTCAACTGGCCTGGAACTTGCTATGTAGACCAGGCTGGCCCTGAACTCACAGAAATCCACCAGCCTCTGTGTGTGCCACCCCACCCAGATAGAATAAAATAAATCTTTAAAAAACTTACATAAGCATTGCCAGACATGGTGGTGCATGCCTTTAATCCCAGTACTCGGAAGACAGAGGCAGGTGAATCTGTGAGTTCAAGGCCAGCCTGGTCTACATATCGAGTTACAGGACAGCTGGGGCTACAGGGAGACCCTGTCTTAAAAAGACCAAAATAAGTAAATAAAAAAATAACATAACTATCAGTTAACAGTTTTAATTTTGTAATAATTCTTGATTTTCCATTTTTTTCCTTTCCAATAGCCAATATTTCTGCAGACATATAATCCAGGGTAAAGATAAAATTATTTTTTTAAATGTATTGTTTTGCCGAGCGTGGTGGCACACGCCTTTAATCCTAGCACTTGGGAGGCAGAGGCAGACGGATCTTTGTGAGTTCAAGGCCAGCCTGGTCTACAGAGTGAGTTCCAGGACAGCTGGGACTACAGGGAGACCCTGTCTCGAAAAGACAAAAAAAAAAATATTGTTGTTTTTATTTTTTTATTATTATTTTTAAAATTTTATTTATTTTTGTATGTGTATTAATGTACTGTCTGCATGTAGGTTTGTGCACCCGTGTCGTGCAGGCCAGCTGGAGCTAGAGGGAGACACCTGTGTCGTGCAATGCCGCGGAGGTCAGAAGAGGGTCTCGGATTCCCCTGGAACTGGAGTTCTCCTGGAATTGGAGTTACAGACGGTTCTTATGGGTGCTGGGGATTGAACCCAGGTCCTCTGCAAGAGCAGTCGGTGCTCTTAACCGCTAGGCTATCTCTCCAGCCCCTGTTGTTTTTATTTTTTAAAAATCTGCCTCAGTATCCTAAGTGCTGGGATTATAAGCATGAGCCACCATGCCTTGCCATTACTTTTTTTTTTTTTTTTTNCCGACTGCTCTTGCAGAGGACCCGGGTTTGATTCCCAGCACCCACATGGCGGCTAAGAACGTCTTTAAGCGCTTGGTAGAGCAGCCTTTAATCCTGCACTTGGGAGGCAGAGAACAGGTGGATCTCTGTGAGTTCAATGCCACCCTTGTCTACAAAGTGTAGTTCGCAGGCACCTGGAGCTAGAGGGAGACCCTGTCTGTGCCCCATGTCGTGCAATGCTGAGGAGGTCAGAAGAGGGTGTCGAATTCCCCTGGAACTGGAGTTCTCTTGGAATATATTGACGGTTCCAGCCGCCATGTGGGTGCTGGGGATCGAACCTGAGTCCTCTGCAAGAGTAGTCGGTGCTCTTAACTGCTAGCCTCTCTCCAGCCCCAATAAAAATAATTTTTAAAAATAAAATATTAAAAAATTTTATTATTACCAAACTATGCCTGTGGAGGCAGGTGGCAGGGTCAGATCCCCCTGAAACTGGAATTAAAGGAGGTTCTGAGCCTCCATGTAGGTACTAAGAGCTAAACCTGGGCCCTCTGTAAGAGCATCAAGTGTTCTTAACTACTAAGCCATCTCTACAGGTCTAAGACCAAAACTCTCTTAACTGCACAAAATCAAATAATTTAAAGCAGGATAAGAGCTGACAAGATGGCTCAGAAATTAAAGGCACTTGCTACCAAGACAGATGAACTTGAGTTTAAAGCCCACATGGTGGAAGAGAGAACTGACTCTATAAGTTTCCTCTAACCGCCAAACGCCATAACATGAATGAATGCATGACAAACAGACGACAGATCATTTAAAATCTTATGGGCTCCCGGGTGTGGTGGTGCCACGCCTTTAATCCTAGCACTCGGGAGGCAGAGGCAGGCGGTTCTTTGTGAGTTCAAAGGCCAGCCTGGTCTACAGAGTGAGTTCCAGGACAGCTGGGGCTACAGGGAGACTCTGTCCCGAAAGACAAAAAAAAACAAAAAACAAAACAAAACAAAAACAAAAAAACTTATGGGCTCAGGGCTGGAGAGATGGCCTAGTGGTTAAGAGCGCTGACTGCTCTTGCAGAGGACCCGGGATCGATCCCAGCACCCACATGGCAGCGGAGAAACGTCTTTGACTCCAGTTCCATGGGAATCCACACTCTTCGACCTCCGCAGGCATTGCATGACATGGGTGCCCAACTACATGCAACCAGTACATTCATACACATATAGAATAAAAAAATAAAGCTCAGCCCAAATTACTGACTCCCAGAGCTTAAAAAAAAAAATCTTTATGTGCTCAAAAGTAGATGGCTTGCCTAACCTATCCAAATCCCTAGCTTCAGCTTCCAGAACTGAAGAAAAAGGTGTAGGGGCATACACCTATAATCTCAGCATTTGAGAGGTTGAGAGAGGACTGACTGAGAATTAAAGCCACCCTGGACTACATAGTTGTCTCAAAAAGGTAGGCATGATGTCAGTGTTAAGAGCACTTGTTCCAGCTGGGTGTGGTGGCACACACCTTTGATCTCAGCACTTGGGAACAGCAGGCAGTCAGATCTCTGTGAGTCAAGCCAGCCTGGTCTACATAGCAAGTTCCAGATCAGATGGGGACTACAGGGAGATCCTGTCTCAAAAAAAAAAAAAAAAAAAAAAGATAAATTAACTAATTAATTAATTAAACAAAATAAAAAATGGTAGAGAGATGGCTCACCAACTAAGAGCATTGACTGCCTTGCAGAGGACCTGGGTTTGAATCCCAGCACCCTGGTGGCTAACAACCATCAGTAATTCCAGTTCCAGGGGATCTGATGGCCTTTTCTGACCTCCGAATTCACTGCATGACATGGGTTGCACTCACATGCATTGTAGGTGATACACTCATACGCATAAAAATAAAAAGACTAAAAAAAGTTACAGCACTTGCTCTACCATGTACAAAGATATAGTGTTTGATCCCTGAGCGCGCGCAACACTCACACACACACACACACACACAAGGCTCAGTCTTGAGTATGTTGGCAGGGAGGTTGTTTTACCCTTTTAGAAAGTGTGGGCAGAGGCAGGTGGATCTTTGTGAGTTCAAGGCCAGCCTGGTCTACAGAGTGAGTTCCAGGACAGGTGGGGCTACAGGGAGACCCTGTCTCAAAAAGACCGAAAAAAAAAAAAAAAAAAAAAGTGGGGCAAAGTAGCCAGGCATGGTGGTGCATGCCTTTAATCCTAGCACTCGGGAGGAGGAGGCAGGCAGATCTTTGTGAGTTCAAGGCCAGCCTGGTCTACAGAGTGAGTTCCAGGACAGCTGGGAACTACAGGGAGACCCTGTCTCGAAAAGATCAAAAAAAAAAAAAAGAAAGTGTGGGTCGTGGGCAGTGGGTAGAATGTAGGAAACAGGCTTGAGTAAACACTTTTCTGTTTCCTCCCAAAATCTCAGTAGTTCTCCACAAGGAACTGATTTTAGTTACAGTAGGGAAAAGAAAGTCCAGAAGAAAGGAAGGGACTCAGTGGGGCAAGCCACTATTTCTTGTTTTTTTTTTTTTTTTTTTTTTGGTCTTTTCGAGACAGGGTTCCCTGTAGCCCCAGCCTGTCCTGGAACTCACTCTGTAGACCAGGCTGGCCTTGAACTCACAAAGATCCGCCTGCCTCTGCCTCCCAAGTGCTAGGATTAAAGGCGTGCGCCACCACCCCGGCAAGCCACATTATCTTGTAACATGTGGCTTTCACAATGGATCTTTTACTTTCTGTGTTTTTGAAGGTGAGTATGTATTTGTGTACTACTAATAGCAACAACAGTGAAGTGTCACAACAAATGTAACTGTCCCTTGGTCAGTAGCAGGCAGAGTACAGGGCTGTACCTACTCAACACTAGCTGATGAATCTTGGGCCCAGTATGGTCAGATACTGGGCTTATTGATGAGAACTCAGGGATCCCAATTTTATATGAAGTGTCACCATTTTTAAATGTAAACAATCAATTATGTTTTTTTTTCTTTTTTTCTTTTTTTCTTTTTTTTGAGACAGGTTTCTCTACCTATACTCTGGCTGGCTGTAACTTGCTTGTGTAGATCCAGGTTGGTCACAAGCTCACAGACATCCGTTTTCTGCTTCCAAGTGCTGGATTAAAGGTATGTAGCACCATGCTTGGCACCAAAACTTACAGTTGGACTACCCATTTGTGAGCTCTACCCAACTTAAATGTCCCAAAACAAAGCCATCTGCTGCCCCTGGCCTTGCATCCCACCTCTGTAGCTCAGAGGCTCCCACTGAATATGTATTGTTTTTATCACCTTTTTGGTATGTATGTTTCTGTGTGCATATGTGTTCAATGTATATACATATGTTGTATGTGTGTGTGCGCATTGTGTGTAAGCCAGAGGTCAACATGCTTTCCTCAATTGTTCTCTACTTTGTTTTTTGAAAGAGAGAATCTCTCACTGAACCTGGAGCTCACCATTCTGCTAGACCAGCTGCCAGCAAGTCCCAGGATCCTCCTGTGTCTACCTCCCAACACTCAGAGTACACGTGTGCACGATGATGGGCTTTTATGTGGGTCTGGAGAATAAACTCAGGTCCTCATGCTTCATGGTAAAGCATTCACCTGATGAGCCATCTTCCCAACCCCTCATCGCTTTTTAAAAATTTCACCAAAAGCCAGGCACAGTGACAAAGGTCTTTACTCCTGGGACTCAGGAGGCAGAGGCAGGAGGATCACTGTGTTCCAGGACAGCCAGGGAGCTACACAGTGAGATCCTGGCTCAAAAAAAAAAAAACAAAACAAAAAACAAACAAAAAAACCAAGCAGTTGGTGGTGGTGATACATGCCTGTAATCCTAACCCACAGACTGAGGCAAGAAGGATCCAAGTTTAAGGCCATGCTGAACCAAATCCTGTCTTTAAAATTTTTAATTTTTTTTATTAATTTTATTTATTTGTAGTGTATGAATGTACTGTCTGCATGAAGTGTGTGCACCCATGTCGTGCCATGCCGCGGAGGTCAGAAGAGGGTGTCGGATTCCCCTGGAGCTGAGAGTTCTCCTGGAAATTGGAGTTTCAGACGGTCTAGGCCGCCATGTGGTGTGCTGGGATCGAAACCCGGGTCCTCTGTAAGAGCGGTTGGCGCTAACCATTAGGCAATCTCTCCAGCCCTAAAATTTTTTTTATTTACTTTTTATTTTTATTTTTAAATTTTATTTATTTCTGTATGTGTATCAATGTACTGTCTGCATGCAGGTCTGTGCACCCGTGTCGTGCAATGCCGCGGAGGTCAGAAGAGGGTCTCGGATTCCCCTGGAAACTGGAGTTCTCCTGGAATTGGAGGGTTTCAGACGGTCGTCGGCCGCCATGGGGTGCTGGGGATTGAACCCGGGTCCTCTGTAAGAGGGGTCGGCGCTCTTAACCGCTAGGCATCTTCTCCAGCCCTAAATTTTTTTTAAATGGGTGTGTGGGAGGGAAGAAGCTGGAGAGATGGCTCAGTGATTAAGAGTACAGGCTGCTCTTGCAGAAGACCTGGGTTTAAATCCCAGAAACCCCTCTTCTGACCTCTGCAGCACTGCATGACACAGGTGCACCAACCTACATGCAGACAATACACTCATACACATAAATAAATAAACAAAACAAATTTAAAAAATAATAAATAAATCCCAGCACCCACAGGGCAACTAACAATTGTCTGTAACTCCAGTTCCAAGAGATCCAACACCCTCTTCTGGGACCTATGGACACTGAAGATATGTGCTGTACATATATACAAGAAAGCAAAACACTCATACACATAGAAATTTAAAATATTTTTAAAAACCTAATAAAAGCCAGGCATGGTGGCTCATGCCTTTAATCCCAGCACTCAGGAGGCGAGAACAGGTGGATCTCTGTGAGATTAAGACCAGCCTGGTCTACATAGTGAATTCTGGGCTGGCTGGGGCTACAGGAAGACCCTGTTTCAAAACAAAACAAAACAAAAACAACAACAACAAAGAAGTCTACAGGGAGACCCCTATCTTGAAAAAGATACCGACCGCTCTTACAGAGGACCCGGGTTCGATCCCCAGCACCCACATGGCGGCCGAGAGCCGTCTGAAACTCCAATTCCAGGAGAACTCCAGTTCCAGGGGAATCCGAGACCCTCTTCTGACCTCCGCGGCATTGCACGACACGGGTGCACAGACCTGCATGCAGACAGTACATTGATACACATACAGAAATAAATAAAATTTAAAAATAAAAATAAAAAATAAATAAAAAAAATTTTAGGGCTGGAGAGATTGCCTAATGGTTAGCGCCAACCGCTCTTACAGAGGACCCGGGTTCGATTCCCAGCACCCACATGGCGGCCTAGAACCGTCTGAAACTCCAATTCCAGGAGAACTCTAGCTCCAGGGGAATCCGACACCCTCTTCTGACCTCCGCGGCATTGCACGACATGGGTGCACACACTTTCATGCAGACAGTACATTCATACACATACAGAAATAAATAAAATTAATTAAAAAAAATTAAAAAATTTTAAAGACAGGATTTGGTTCAGCATGGCCTTAAACTTGGGATCCTCTTGCCTCAGTCTCGTGGGTTAGGATTACAGGCATGTATCACCACCACCAACTGCTTGGTTTTTTTGTTTGTTTTTTGTTTTTGTTTTTTTTTTTTTGAGCCAGGATCTCACTGTGTAGCTCTGGCTGTCCTGGAACACAGTGATCCTCCTGCCTCTGCCTCCTGAGTCCCAGGAGTAAAGACCTTTGTCACTGTGCCTGGCTTTTGGTGAAATTTTTAAAAAGCGATGAGGGGTTGGGAAGATGGCTCATCAGTGAAGTGCTTACCATGAAAGCATGAGGACCTGAGTTTATTCTCCAGAGCCCACATAAAAGCCCATCATCGTGCACACGTGTAATCTGAGTGTTGGAGGTAGACACAGGAGGATCCCTGGGACTTGCTGGCCAGCTGGTCTAGCAGAATGGGTGAGCTCCAGGTTCAGTGAGAGATTCTCTCTCAAAAAACAAAGTAGAGAACAATTGAGGAAAGCATGTTGACCTCTGGCTTACACACATGCGCACACACACATACAACATATGTATATACATGAACACATATGCACACAGAAACATACATACCAAAAAGGTGATAAAAACAATACATATTCAGTGGGAGCCTCTGAGCTACAGAGGTGGGATGCAAGGCCAGGGGCAGCAGATGGCTTTGTTTTGGGACATTTAAGTTGGGTAGAGCTCACAAATGGGTAGTCCAACTGTAAGTTTTGGTGCCAAGCATGGTGCTACATACCTTTAATCCCAGCACTTGGGAAGCAGAGTCAAGTGGATGTCTGTGAGCTTGTGACCAACCTGGTCTACACAAGCAAGTTACAGGCCAGCCAGAGCTATATAGTGAGACCTGTCTCAAAAAAAAGAAAAAAAGAAAAAAAGAAAAAAAAAAACATAAATTGATTGTTTACATTTAAAAATGGTGACACTTCATATAAAATTGGGATCCCTGAGTTCTCATCAATAAGCCCAGTATCTGACCATACTGGGCCCAAGATTCATCAGCTAGTGTTGAGTAGGTACAGCCCTGTACTCTGCCTGCTACTGACCAAGGGACAGTTACATTTGTTGTGACACTTCACTGTTGTTGCTATTAGTAGTACACAAATACATACTCACCTTCAAAAACACAGAAAGTAAAAGATCCATTGTGAAAGCCACATGTTACAAGATAATGTGGCTTGCCGGGCGTGGTGGCGCACGCCTTTAATCCTAGCACTTGGGAGGCAGAGGCAGGCGGATCTTTGTGAGTTCAAGGCCAGCCTGGTCTACAGAGTGAGTTCCAGGACAGCTGGGGCTACAGGGAAACCCTGTCTCGAAAAGACCAAAAAAAAAAAAAAAACAGATAATGTGGCTTGCCCCACTGAGTCCCTTCCTTTCTTCTGGACTTTCTTTTCCCTACTGTAACTAAAATCAGTTCCTTGTGGAGAACTACTGAGATTTTGGGAGGAAACAGAAAAGTGTTTACTCAAGCCTGTTTCCTACATTCTACCACTGCCCACACTTTCTTTTTTTTTTTTTTGATCTTTTCGGAGACAGGGTCTCCCTGTTAGTTCCCAGCTGTCCGGAACTCACTCTGTAGACCAGGCTGGCCTTGAACTCACAAAGATCTGCTGCCTCCTTCCTCCCGAGTGCTTAGGATTAAAGGCATGCACCACCTACACATTTTTTTTTTTTTTTTTTTTTTCGGTCTTTTTGAGACAGGGTCTCCCTGTAGCCCCACCTGTCCTGGAACTACTCTGTAGACCAGGCTGCCTTGAACTCACAAAGATCCAACCTGCCTCTGCCCACACTTTCTAAAAGGGTAAAACAACCTCCCTGCCAACATACTCAAGACTGAGCTTGGTGTGTGTGTGTGTGTGTGTGAGTGTGTGCGCGCGCTAGGGATCAAACCTATATCTTTGTACATGGTAGAGCAAGTGCTGTAACTTTTTTTTAGTCTTTTTATTTTATGCGTATGAGTGTATCACCTACAATGCATGTGAGTGCACCCATGTCATGCAGTGAATTCGGAGGTCAGAAAAGGCCATCAGATCCCCTGGAACTGGAATTACTGATGGTTGTTAGCCACCAGTGGGTGCTGGGATTCAAACCCAGGTCCTCTGCAAGAGCAGTCAATGCTCTTAGTTGGTGAGCCATCTCTCTACCATTTTTTATTTGTTTAATTAATTAATTAGTTAATTTATCTTTTTTTTTTTTTTTTGAGACAGGATCTCCCTGTAGTCCCATCTGATCTGGAACTTGCTATGTAGACCAGGCTGGCCTTGACCTCACAGAGATCTGACTGCCTCTGCTTCCCAAGTGCTGAGATCAAAGGTGTGTGCCACCACACCCAGCTGGAACAAGTGCTCTTAACCACTGAACCATCATGCTCTACCTTTTGAGACAAGCTATGTAGTCCAGGGTGGCTTTAATTCTCAGTCAGTCCTCTCTCAACCTCTCAAATGCTGAGATTATAGGTGTATGCCCCTACACCTTTTTCTTCAGTTCTGGAAGCTGAAGCTAGGGATTTGGATAGGTTAGGCAAGCCATCTACTTTTGAGCACATAAGATTTTTTTTTTTAAGCTCTGGGAGTCAGTAATTTGGGCTGAGCTTTATTTTTTTAATTTTATATGTGTATGAATGTACTGGTTGCATGTAAGTTGGGGCACCCATGTCATGCAATGCCTCGGAGGTCAGAAGAGTGTGGTATTCCCCTGGAACTGGAGTCAAAGACGTTTCTCCGCTGCCATGTGGGTGCTGGGGATCGATCCCGGGTCCTCTGCAAGAGCAGTCAGCGCTCTTAACCACTAGGCCATCTCTCCAGCCCTGAGCCCATAAGTTTTTTTTGTTTTTGTTTTTGTTTTTGTTTTTTTTGTCTTTTCGGGACAGAGTCTCCCTGTAGCCCCAGCTGTCCTGGAACTCACTCTGTAGACCAGGCTGGCCTTGAACTCACAAAGATCCGCCTGCCTCTGCCTCCCGAGTGCTAGGATTAAAGGCGTGCGCCACCACACCCAGGGAGCCCATAAGATTTTAAATGATCTGTCTGTCTGTTTGTCCATTCATTCATTCATGTGTATGGCGGTTTGGCGGTTAGAGGATAACTTATAGGAGTCAGTTCTCTCCTTCCACCATGTGGGCTTTAAACTCAAGTCATCTGTCTTGGTAGCAAGTGCCTTTAATTTCTGAGCCATCTTGTCAGCTCTTATCCTGCTTTAAATTATTTGATTTTGTGCAGTTAAGAGAGTTTTGGTCTTAGACCTGTAGAGATGGCTTAGTAGTTAAGAACACTTGATGCTCTTACAGAGGGCCCAGGTTTAGCTCTTAGTACCTACATGGAGGCTCAGAACCTCCTTTAATTCCAGTTTCAGGGGATCTGACCCTGCCACCTGCCTCCACAGGCATAGTTTGGATAATAAAATTTTTTAATATTTTATTTTTAAAAATATTTTTATTGGGGCTGGAGAGATGGCCTAGCAGTTAAGAGCACCGACTACTCTTGCAGAGGACTCAGGTTCGATCCCCAGCACCCACATGGCGGCTGGAACTCCAATTCCAGGAGAACTCCAGTTCCAGGGGAATCCGACACCCTCTTCTGACCTCCTCAGCATTGCACGACATGGGTGCACAGACAGGGTCTCCCTCTAGCTCCAGCTGGCCTGCAGCTCACTTTGTAGACAAGGGTGGCATTGAACTCACAGAGATCCACCTGTTTCTGCCTCCCAAGTGCTAGGATTAAAGGCATGCTCTACCAAGCCTGGCTTAAAGACAGTTCTTAGCCGCCATGTGGGTGCTGGGAATCAAACCCGGGTCCTCTGCAAGAGCAGTCGGTGCTTTTAACTGCTGAGCCATCTCTCCAGCCCTTCATATTATTTTTATTATATGTGTATGAATGTATTGCCTGCATGTATGTAAGTGCATCTGTGTCATGCAATCCCTGTTGAGGTTGGAAGAGGGTGTTGGTTCCCCTAGAACTGGAGTTACAGATAGTTGTTTCCTGTCATGTGGATCCTGGGAACCAAACCCTGAGTCCTCTGCAAGAGCACCTAATGCTCTTAACTGCTGAACCATCTCCCCAGTCCCTAAAATAAAGTTTTTTTTTTTTTTTTTAATAAAGAGAGTCTTAGGCAACTGTCAGAGTGCAGGAGAATTTGTGGAAGCAAGGATGGAGGTGGAGATGGAATAAGAAAGTATAAAAATGAACCAAGCATGGCAGTACATGCTTGTAATCTCAGAATCTGGAAGGTGGGGGCAGGAGGATCTGGATTTCAAGGTCATCCTGGGTTACATAGTGAGGTCAAGGCCAGCCTAGACTGCATGAGACCCTGTCTCAGACAACAAACAAAAATATGCCAGGTGTAGTGGGCAGCAGGTGTAGTGGGCATGTAGATCTCTGTGAGATTCAGGTTCAATACTGAGTTACCAGGCGGTAGGGGCTATAGGGAGCCCTGTCTCAAAAAGGGAAAAAAAAAAAAAAAAAAGGAAAAAGCTCAAACTTTTCATTGTTTTGTGTTGAAATTGTGTCATTTGTTTTAATTTATGGGCCCAAAGTGGAACTTTTTAAGAGGAAGCTTTGTATATAAATACATTTTTGCAATTTGTTTTGCAGATTGTGGGATTAATGAAATGCTTTCCTAAACAATAAAAGGTTGAAGATGTCTAGACAGAATTTAGTGGCTTTGACAGTGACCACCCTTCTGGGTGTGGTCATGGGGGGATTTGTCCTGTGGAAAGGCATCCAGCGCCGATGGAGTAAGACCAGCCTAGTGAGGCAGCAGCAACAGCAGCAAGTGCCAAGCAGGAGGGTGTGGCCCCCTCCAGAAGACAACCAGCTGCCCTCTGGTGTCCCTAGACAGCCCAGAGCCTCATGGGAGGAGAGGATACTCCAGGCAAAGGTGGTGATTGTGTCTCAGGAGGCAGAATGGGATCAAATTCAGCCCTTGCTTAGAAGAGAGTTGGAAGTTTTTCCAGTACTTGGAATCGATTGTGAATGGGTAAGTTAAAAGGTAATAACTAGAAAAAAATCTCTTCAGTTTTTCTGACTTGGGCCATGGTGGTCAATAGAGTAAGATGAGGAGAAACTTTGTTCTTGACATGTTTTTTTGTTGTTGTTGTTTTGTTTTTTGTCTTTTTGAGACAGGGTCTCCCTGTAGCCCCAGCTGTCCTGGAACTCACTCTGAAGACCAGGCTGGCCTTGAACTCACAGAGATCCGCCTGCCTCTGCCTCCCAAGTGCTAGGATTAAAGGCATGTGCCACCACGCCTGGCCACTTCCAGTGATTTCTAAGGATTTAAGTAGATGATCCCTGTAAAGACCTCAATATGATTTTAGTATGCAGCAAGTGCCTATTAAATACCAGCTTGTGCCTCCCTGGGAACCTGAATGGCGCTGCTGTGCTACAGTCTTGCTTCCACCCTGAGGCCAATTCATATATCACCCAGGTGTTCCTATCTTTCATGATGCACTGAAGTAAAGCACCTTCCCAGATCCTTTAAATGTATGCATTGAAGAGGAGGATATTGGGGCTCAAAGCTTGGGTCTTATGCATACTAGGGTTGGTCTCGCTGTAAGAGAAGAACAACTGATTTTTCTGGCTTCTTAAGCATTGTAGGCTATATAAAAGGTAGGCATATGTATTAGTCACTTTTCTGTTGCTGTGATAAAACACCATGACCAAAGGAACTTATAAAAGGAAGAGTTTATTTGAGCTTACAATTGATGGTTCCAGGGAATTAGAGTCCATTGTGGTGGGAGGCATGGCGGCTGGAGCAGCAAGCCGAGGGTCACATCTTGCAAAGAGCACAAGAAGCAGAGAGAGGGCGACTGGAGACCACAAAGCTTGTTAGACTCACTAAGCCTGCCCCCAGTGACATACTTCCTCTAGCACAGCCACACCTTCTAAGACCTCCAAAAACAGTGCCACCAACTGGAGACAAAATGTCTGAATACTTAAAGCCTATGGGGGACACTCATTCAAACCACCACA
>VZQC01008741.1:764593-790134 GCA_009823505.1 Rhizomys pruinosus | reverse complement strand
AAAAGAAAAAAAA
This sequence comes from Rhizomys pruinosus, assembly GCA_009823505.1. Lineage (NCBI taxonomy): Eukaryota > Metazoa > Chordata > Mammalia > Rodentia > Spalacidae > Rhizomys > Rhizomys pruinosus. Next base: position 790,121 of record VZQC01008741.1, on the reverse strand, counting down.
AAAAAAAAAGACCAAACCCAGATGAACCAGTGACAGATTTGGAGTTAAAAATATCTGCTTCCCTAAAACAAGCACTTGATAAACTTAAACTATCATCAGGGAATGAAGAAGATAAAAAAGAAGACAGTGATGAAATTAAGATTGGGACCTCTTGTAAAAATGGAGGGTGTTCAAAGACGTACTAGGGTCTACAAAGTCTACAGAAGTCTGTTCTGTGTCTATCATTCTGGAGTGCCTATTTTCCATGAGGGGATAAAATATTGGAGCTGTTGTAGAAGAAAAACCTCTAATTTTAATACATTTTAGCCCAAGAGGGCTGTACAACAGGAAAACCTGTGGGCTAAAAAGGATTCTGGGAAAAAGGTTGCTCCATGTAGGCATGACTGGCACCAGACTGGGGATGAAGTCACCATCTCAGTGTATGCCAAAAATTCACTTCCAGAACTTAGCTAAGTAGAAGCAAATAGTATATTGGTTATGGCACCAACTTGAAAGCTCTGGAGGCTTTAGCAGGTTGGGTCTGGACCTTTGAGGATGCTATGCCCTGCTAGCCTGCTTTCTTAGCTTTCTGTTCAGGGCCATGGGAAGAAAATAAATAAATAAATACATACATACATACATACATACATACATACATACATACATACATACCAGCTTGTAGCTCCATGTGGCAGCACATACCTGTAATCTTAGCACTTTGTGATGCTGAGGCAAGAGGATTACTGCAAGTCCAAGGCTGCCCTGAGCTGCAGAATGAGACCCAGGCTCAGAAGGAGGGTGGGGGAAGGTAGGAGAAAGAAGAAAAAGGGGCTGGAGAGATGGGTCAGCAATTAAGAGCACTGACTGCTCTTGGAGAGGACCCAGGTTCAAGTCCTAGTATCCACATGGTGGCTAATGACTGTCCATAACTCCAGTTCTAGGGAAATTTGATGTTCTGACTTCTGTTGGCATTGTATGATACAAGTACACTCATATACATTCAGGCAAAACACTCATAAAAACAAAACAACATAAAAACCACATTTCTTTTCCTTTGAGGCACAGTTTCATTAATCTAGGCTGGTTCCAACCTGCTGTGTAACTAGGCATGACCCCGAACTTCTGATCCTCTTGCCTCTACCTCCCAGCTGCTGGGATTATTATCTACACTCAGCTCTAGTTGCTGGGATTATTATCTATACTCAGCTCTAGTTGTTGGAATTATTATCTATACCTAGCTCTAGTTGCTGGGATTATTGTCTACACCCAGCTCTAGTTGCTGGAATTATTATCTATACCCAGCTCTAGCTCTAGTTGCTGGGATTATTATCTATACACAGCCATAGTTGCTAGGATTATTATCTATACCCAGCTCTAGTTGCTAGGATTATTATCTATACCCAGGCCTAGTTGCTAGGATTATTATCTACACCCAGACCTAGTTTCTGGGATTATTATCTATACCCAGCTCTAGTTTCTGGGATTATTACACCCAGCTCTAGTTGCTAGGATTATTATCTACAACCAGCTCTAGTTGCTGGGATTATTATCTACACCCAGGCCTAGTTTCTGGAATTATTATCTATACCCAGCTCTAGATGCTGGGATTATTATCTACACCCAGCTCTAGTTGCTGAGATTATTATCTACACCTAGCCCTAGTTGCTGGGATTATTATCTACACTCAGCTCTAGTTGCTGGGGTTATTATCTATACCTAGCTGTAGATGCTGGGATTATTATCTATACCCAGCTCTAGTTGCTGGGGTTATTATCTATACCCAGCTCTAGATGCTGGGATTATTATCTATACCCAGCTCTAGTTGCTGGGATTATTATCTACATCCAGCTCTAGATGCTGGGGTTATTATCTATTATCTATACCCAGCTCTAGATGCTGGGATTATCTATACCCAGCTCTAGATGCTGGGGTTATTATCTATACCCAGCTCTAGATGCTGGGATTATTATCTATACCCAGCTCTAGTTGCTGGGATTATTATCTACACCCAGCTCTAGTTGCTGGGATTATTATCTATACCCAGCCCTAGTTGCTAGGATTATTATCTATACCCAGCCCTAATTGCTGGGATTATTATCTACATCCAGCTTTAGTTGGCTGGGATTATTATCTATACCCAGCTCTAGACGCTGGGATTATTATCTACAACCAGGCCTAGTTGCTGGGATTATTATCTATACCCAGGCCTAGTTGCTGGGATTATTATCTACACCCAGCTCTTATTATCTATACCCAGCTCTAGATGCTGGGATTATTATCTATACCCAGGCCTAGTTGCTGGGATTATTATTTATACCCAGCCCTAGTTGCTGGGATTATTATTATTATTATTTTGTCTTTTCGAAACAGGGTCTCCCTGTAGCCCCAGCTGTCCTGGAACTCACTCTGTAGACCAGGCTGGTCTTGAACTCACAAAGATTCACCTGCCTCTGCCTTCCAAGTGCTAGGATTAAAGGCGTGTGCCACCATGCCCGGCCTTTGCTGGGATTATTACCTACACCCAGCTCTAGCTCTAGTTGTTTTTTTGTTTGTTTGTTTGTTTGTTTGTTTGTTTTTCTTTTTGTTTAGGCAGGGTCTCACTGTATAGCACTAGCTCACCTGGCTACAAAGTCATAAGAGATCCACCTGCCTCTGCTTCCCAAGTGCTGGAATTAAAGTGTGAACCATCACTCCTGGGTATAGATTTCTTTTTTTGGGGGGTGGGGTGGTTTATAGATTTCTTTATTGGATTAAATATGTCCAATTTTATGATTTTCCTTTTTGTATGTGTGTTCATGTGTGTGTGTGTGTGTGTGTGCACGCGCGCATGTATGTGAGAGAGGGGTAGAAGGAGAGAAAGAGAGAGAGGTCTGAGGCGGATGCCAGGTATCTTCCTCAATCATTCTCTATTTTTTGAGTCAAGGTTTCTCACTGAACCTCGAGTTTAGCAATTGGACAGTAAACCTTGGGAATCCTCCTGTCTCTACCTCTCCAGCTTTGGGATTATATGCACATTAATGAAAAATATTATTTGGTCATAGCAAGATGAATTGTTAGAAAATAAGAACCTGTTTTTTTGTAGTAGTCTGTTTTCTTGTTTTGACTAAGCTCTAAGAAATAGACAGCATAGAGTTCAAACTGGCATGTTTGCTTGCTTGCTTGCTTGCTTGTTTGAGACAAAGTTTCCTATGACCCCAGGTAGGTTTTAAACTCACTGTAGCAGAAGATGGCCTTGAACTCCTTATCCCACCTTTTTTTTTTTTTGTATATGTATGAGTGTACTGTCTGCATGTAGGTTTGTGCACCCGTGTCATGCAATGCCACGGAGGTCAGAAGAGGGTCTTGGATTCCCCTGGAACTGGAGTTCTTCTGGAATTGGAGTTACAGACGGTTCTCAGCTGCCATGTGGGTGCTGGGAATAGAACCTGGGTCCTCTGCAAGAGCAGTCGGTGCTCTTAACCACTAGGCTATCTCTCCAGCCCCTATCCCACCTTTTGAGTGCTTGATTAGAGGCTTTGGCTACCTGGCATGGTTTATGAGGTATGGGGATCAAGCCCAGGGCTTTGTGAATGCTAGGCAAGTATTCTACCAACTGAGCTACATCCCTAGTCCCCAGCCCCCACCTTTCTTCTGAAGATGTATACATAGCTCTTAGTAAGGGAGTGCCTGAGAAGACTAGGAGAACTTTGGTGAGTCAAACCATGGCTCAGCATTAAGGTAGAAGTTGAGGGCCAGGACTCTCAAATTTTGTTTTTAATAGTAATTTTTTTGTGATTTGTTTGTTCGTTTTGTTTTGTTTGAGACAGGATCTCCCTGTAGCCCTAGTTGAACTGGAACTCACTTTATAGACTAGGCTGGCCTTAAACTCCCAAGTGCTGAGATTAAAGGCGTATGCCACTGCACTGGCTTGCGATGCTGTTTTATCTTCCTAATCTTGGTAGCCTCACCTATGAAATATCCTTCTTCTAATTACTTCTGACACTGTTTGAGAAATACCTTGGATGTTTACCATGTGTGAATGAGCTTTCCTGTGCGTGCGTGTGCTTGTGTTTGTATATCTTTTCTTCCTGGAAATTCTCAGTTCTTTAGGCTGGGACTATGTCTTCCAGGACTCTGTAGGCACAGTGGTATTGTGCATTGCCTTGCACACAGGTCAGAGCAGGGCTCCTCAACCTTCCCACTGCTGACATGATTGGCAGATGATTCTTTGTTGTGAGGAGCTACTGTGGGGTGTGTAGTGTGGGATGTTTAGCAGTATCCAGCTTCTACTTGCCAGATACCTACAGATTCTCTTCTTCCCCTGTGACAACCAAAAGTTTCTCCAGACTTACATTTCCCTTCAGGGTCAGCTTCGCTCTTGGCAAGTACTACTGTACTAGATACTTGGAAATACATGTCATAATGCTGGCTTTGCCACTGTCTCACCATATTTGGTAAACTGCTTTACCTATAGGCTGTAAGTTTCCTTTCCAGATAAGTGAGAAGAAATTTATTGGGTGTTTCATCTGGGTTCTGTGAATTGGTTTAGGAATATTAAAAAAATTTTTTTTCACCATGTGGGTGCTGGGAATCAAACCCAGGTCCTCTGCAAGAGCAGTCGGTGCTCTTAACTGCTGAGCCCTCTCTCCAGCCCCAGGATTTTCTAGCTTTTTAAAAAAATCAGCTCTTGAGATTTTTTGAGGGCAAATGAAGGGAGGTCCTAGCATGTGCAGAATGCTTGGACATGGTGCCATTTGGCACTGTGCCCTGTTGTCTCAGCTTTTTAAATCCATCATGTTTCCCCCCGACTGCCAGTGTATATTCTGGAGCTCCTCTGTGTCAGGTGGTCACTATTTATGGACTGCTCAGATTTCAGGGCCTGGAGTTGGGCCCTCAGGAAGCTTTGTTTAGATTGCTGCTTCACAAGGCCTGTGTATCTGTTAGCATGGCTCTCCTTATGTTTAATCCCAAATCTGTTCTGCTGTCTTTGGACGCTCAGGATATATCTCTTAGACTTGCTCTTTTTTGGGGGGGGCAGAGTTTCCTTTCGTGTTTGCTGCTGTGCAAGGATGTGAACCTTGCTGTCTTGTTCTGTTACAGGTGAATTTGGAAGGCAAAGTGAGTCCTTTGTCACTTCTACAAATGGCTTTGCCGAGTGGCTTCTGTGCCTTGCTTCGCTTGCCCAAGCTGATCTGTGGAGGCAAAACACTACCAAGAACACTTTTGGATATATTGGCAGATGGCACCATTTTGAAAGTAGGAGTGGAATGCTCAGAAGATGCCAGCAGGCTTCTGCAGGGTTATGGCCTCATCGTTCGGGGGTGTCTGGACCTCCGCTACCTAGCCATGCAGCAGGGGTACGGTTTGTATGCATGCTAGGATTTCAGCAGCTGTGGGGCAGACATTTTACAAGATTTGTAAATTTCTGGGAATCAGTAATGAAGCCTCTAAAATTCATTAGGAACATAGAGGCTTTGGAAATGTGTGTTGAATTTGTGAGGAGGCATTCCAACTAGTTGCCTAGAATTTATCTTTCTGATGAAACATTAATAATGTATTACTTGTTAAGTAGAGGTTGTAAAAATAATCTCACTATATAAAAATGGCCCCACTAGCTGAGTTCCAGGCCATTTGGGGCTACAGGGAGAACCTGCCTTAAAAAAGAAAGATAAAAAAAGAAACTCTGTGTATATGTGTGTGTGAACATGTGTGCACATGTGTATGGAGGCTAGAGGTTGATGTTAAGTGTCTTTCCTAATTGCTCTGTGCTTGATTTCCCTCCCCCCTCCCTCCCCTCCCCTCCCCTCCCCTCCCCTCCCTCCCTTCCTCCTCCCGCCCTCCCCCCTCCTCCCGCCCCCGCCGCCCTCCCGTCCCCTCCCTCCCGCCCTCCTCCCCTTCCTCCCTTCCTTCCTTCCTTCCTTCCTTCCTCTTTCCTATAGGGTCTCACTGTATAGCCCCAGTTGCCTGAAACTCTAGGCCCTCAATCTCAGAGAGATCTTCCTGCCTCTGCCTCCCAAGTACTGGGATTAAAGGCATGCACCACCACACCTGGCCCAATTTATTTTTTGGAATAGAGTCTTTCACCGAACCTGGAGCTCACAGATTTGGCTAGACTGGCTGGCTGCCCAGCAAGTGTCAGGGCTTCTTCTGTCCTTGCCTCCCTGAGCTGGGATGACAGGTGCACACTGATACACCTGGCTATTTATGCTACATGGGTTCTTGGGACCCTAATGCTTGTGTGGTAAGTACTTTGTGGACCATCTTCCCAAACCAAGAGTGAAACTTCTATCAGATCCTTCATTTTATTTGGCTTTTTTCTGGGGGTACTGAGGATTCAATCTTGGGAGTTGTGTACTTAGGGCTAGTGCCACTGTACCACTGAGCTACAATCCAAGCCCTACCAGGATCACCTTTTTTTTTTTAGAAAAACAGGATCTCATGAGCTGGGAAAATGGCTCATGGGTAAAAAGCACTTGCTACAAAAGTGTGAGGACCTATTTGAATCCCCAGAACCTATGTGGAAGTAGGTGAGGTAGTGTGCATCTGCCATCCCAGTGCTGTTGAATGAGATGGGAGGTGGATTTTAATTTTAAATGAAATTTTATTATGATTACTGAAATTATTTTGTTACTGGCCATTTTAGTAACAAAACAGATTTATGGACTAGAGAGCTAGCCTAGCAGGTAAAGGGACTTACTATCAAACCTGATGACTTGAGTTTGATCTCTGGGCTCCACATAGTGGAAGGAGAGAACTGATTCCTGTAAGTCAGCCCTGACTTCCATGTACATGTGTGCGTGCACTCACACGTGCATACAGTAAACAATTTTTCAAAGATTTTGACATAATATAGGATGTTACAACACGAGTGATACTTAGTGCATTAGCTACCAGATCACTCATGGTGTTCAATGAGAGTTGGGAACCCACCAGGGATGGTCTACATAGAGAGCTCTAGGCCAGCTGGGAACCCACCTGGGATGGTCTACATAGAGAGCTCCAGGCCAGTCGGGGACCCACCTGGGATGGAGAGCTCCAGGCCAGCTGGGGACCCACCTGGGATGGTCTACATAGAGAGCTCCAGGCCAGCTGGGGACCCACCTGGGATGGTCTACATAGAGAGCTCCAGGCCAGCTGGGGACCCATCTGGGATGGTCTACATAGAGCTCCAGGCCACCTGGGGCTAGATATTGAGACCCTGGCTCAAAAAACAAAACAAACAAAAAAAATTTTTTTGACAGATATGCTATTTAAATTTGTGTATGTGGTATGTGTGTATTGTGGTGTTTGTGCATGTGTGTGCGTACCAGTGTACATACAGAGGCCAGAGGACATCAAGAGTCCTGCTCTGTCACTCCCTGCCTTATTCTCTTGAGAGACAGACTCTCACTGAACCTGAAGTTGGAATGGTGGCCAGCAAGTCCCAGGAATTCCGCAACTCCCCCCTCCCTCCTACAGTGCTGGGGTTACCTGTGTGTATGTATGTGACCACACCTAGCTTTTTTTTTTTTTTTTTTTTTGGTTCTTTTTGAGCACAGGGTCCTCCCTGTTAGCCCAGCTGGTCTAAACCTAGATTTTTTTTATATTTTTTTATTTAAAATTTATTTATTTCTGTATGCGTAGGAATGTACTGTCTGCTGCAGGTCTGTGCACCGTGTCGTGCAATGCCGCGGAGGTCAGAAGAGGGTGTCGGATTCCCCTGGAACTGGAGTCTTACTGGAATTGGAGCCTCAGAAGGTTCTCGGCCGCCATGTGTGTGCTGGGGATCGAACCCGGGGGCCTCTGTACGAGAGCTGTAGGCGCTCTTACCCGCTAGGCCATCTCTCCAGCCCCACACCTAGCTTTTGCTCCTGGGGATTTGAGTTCAGGTCCTCATGCTTTGGCAGCAAATACTCTTACCTGCTGAGCCATTCCTAGTCCCTACTTATTTTATTTTAAAATTTTAAAGGTTTTTACTTTTTTTTTTTGTCTTTTCGAGGCAGGGTCTCCCTTTAGTCTCAGCTGGCCTGGAGCTCACTATGTAGACCAAGCTGGCCTTGAACTCACAGAGATCTGCCTGCCTCTGCTTCTTAAGTGCTGGGATTAAAGGCATGGGCCACCACGCCTGGCTACTTATTTGTATTTTATGTGTATGAGTGTTTTGCCTGCATATGTGTTAAGTGCACCACCACATGTGTGTAGTACCTGAGGAGGCCAGAGAGGTGTTGGATCTGCTGGAACTGGCATTTTGGATGGTTGTTAGCTGTTCTGTTGGTGCTGGGAACTGAACCTAGGTCCTCTACTAGAATCACAACTAGTGCTCTTAACTGGTCAATCATTTCTCCAGCCCCACCTATTTTATTTTATTCCTTTATGCTTTATTTCATTTTATTTCTAGGGATTGAACATAGAGCCTTGTACATCTAAGCATGTGTTCTACTACTGAGCTACACTCCAAATCCTACTTTTGTAGTTTTTAATAAAACAAAGCTTAGTATTTCCCTCATATTCTTAATTTCTGTAAATTTAAGGAGACCTGTATGATTTATTCAGGTGTGCCTGAGCCTTTGTGCTTTTTGGTTTGGGGTAATGAGATAGTGAATTTGCTACTTGTTTGCTAAAGGTTTCCTTTTCTTTCTTTTTTTTTTTTTTGAGACAGGGTCTCCCTTTAGTCCCAGCTGGCCTGGAGCTTGCTCTGTAGATCAGGCTGGCCTTGAACTCACAGAGATCCGCCTATCTCTACCTCCTGAGTGCTGGGATTAAAGTTATGCACTACCATACCTGGCTAGGAAGAAGGTTTCCTTTTCTTCCTCATTGCAATGGTATTATTTGTTACTGAGGTCTGAGGGGACACTGTGCTACAACTGACAGGAGCCTCTACCACCTTCCCCAACCCCCAACCCCTGCTTGTTGCTCTGTGACTTCAGACACTCACATGGAACTTGGCCAGCTCTGCTTCATATACTGACTTTCATTATTGTTCTTTTGGCACTGGGGATTCTAGAGTTCCAGGGTCTTGTTCATGCTTAGCAAGTACTCCATCGCTTAGCTGTAACCCCAGCTCTTCTCCCCTCTCCATGTACTGGGGATAGATCCTAGGGCCCCATGAATGCTAGGCAAATACTGTACTGACTGACCTAGATCCCTAGCCTTATTTTTACTCTTTTTTTTAAAAACAAGGTCTTGTGGGCTGGGAAGGTGGCTTATCAGGTAAGAAGCACTCACCACAGAAGTGTGAGGACCTGTTTGCATCCCTATAGACCAGACAAGCAGTCTGCATTTGTAATCCCAGTGGTCCTGCATGAGCTGGTAGGGAAAGCTGGGAATCCCAGGATGCTCTCAACCCAGCTAGCCTGGCATATGTAGCTGTGAACAACAGAGATTCTATCTCAAACAAGGTAGAAGACAGAGACCCAAAGTTGTCCTCTGACCTCCACATGCATGTGGTGGCACATGTACACCCGCACTCAGACACATTCACACTTGAAAAGATTTAAACATTAAAAAAAATTTTATTATATATGTGAGTGTTTTTCCTGCATGTATATAAGTGTACCACGTGTATGCAATGCCAACGAGAACAGAAGAGGGATTCAGATCCTTTGGAACTGGAGTTACAGACAGTTATTAGCTAGGACTTAAACCTGGCCCTCTGTAAGAGCAGCCAGTGCTCTTAACCACTGAGCTATCTCTCCAGCCCCACTACTTTTTAAAAAAGATTACATTTATTTATGTGTGTGTGTGTGTGTGTGTGTGTGTGTGTGTGTACGTGTACACATCTGCCACAGTGCATGTGTGGAGGTCAGAGGACAACTTGTAGAAGAGTCAGTTATTTCCTTGCTACGTGCAGATGCTCAGAACTGAACTCAGATTCAGTTACAGCTCCAGTAGCTCCCTCTCTCCATCCCACTGATAGGCTCTTTTTGTTTTGTTTGTTTTGTTCTGAGACGGGGTCTCTCTGTGGCCACAGATGGCCTGGAACTAGAAATGCAGGCCAAGCTGGCCTTGATCTTACAGAGATCCACCTGCCTCAGCCTCCCATGTCACATAATATCTTTTGTTTGGAGTTTCCAATCTTTGAACAATAACAAAAAGTTTTTTTTATCAGAAAGGGTTTTAAAAAGTATTATTTATTTTTAATTTTATTTATTTTTGTATGTATATGAATGTACTGTCTGCATGTAGGTTTGTGCACCCATGTCAGGCAATGCCTCAGAGGTCAGAAGAGGGTCTCGGACTCCCCTGGAACTGGAGTTCTCCTGGAATTGGAGTTACAGATGGTTCTTAGCCACAATGTGGGTGCTGCGGATCGAACCTGGGTTCTCTGCAAGAACAGTTGGTGCTCTTAACCACTAGGCTATCTCTCCAGCCCTGTTTTTTATTTTATGTGTATAAGTGTATTGCCTACATGTATGTAAGTGTACCCTTGTCATGCAGTGCCCTTGGAGGTCAGAAGAGGGATTTGGATCTCCTGGAACTGGAATTATGGATGGTTGTTAGCTGCCATGTGGGTGCTGGGAACCGAACCTGGGTCCTCTGTAAGAGTAGCCAGTGCTCTTAACCACCGAGCCATTTCTTCAGCCCCCTTAATTAGAAAGGTTTTTTGCTGTTTTTTTGTTTGTCCCTTTGAGACAAGGGTCTCCTTGTAGCTCCAGCTGTCTTGGAACTCACCAAACTGGCCTTGAACTCACAAAGATCCTCCTGCCTCCTGAGTGCTGGGATTAAAGGCATGCCTCACCATGCCCAGCTTTAATCAGAAAGTTTTTTGTTTTGTTTTGTTTTGTCTTTTTGATACAAGGTCTCCCTGTAGTCCCAGCTAGCCTGGAACTCACTATGTAGACCAGGCTGGCCTTGAACTCATAGAGATCTGCCTGCCTCTGCCTCCCAAGTGCTGGGATTATAGGCGCCTGGCTAATCAGAAAGTTTTGAAGAACAGAAATAATTACTAGTTTTTGTGCTTTTTTTACTTTTTATTTTTTTAGTGTTTTGGTTTTTATACTTTTATCTCCCCCAATAAAATTAGCCTTATTTTCAGATTTAGAAGCATGAGCATGATTGAAGGACATTTAGGTTGTTTCCAGTTCTTTCTTACTATAAAGTGCTGCAGTGAATATAACCTTTTAAAATATTTTATTATTTTTACTTTTTGTATATGAATGTACTTCCTGCATGTATGTGAGTGTATCCACGTCATGTAATCTCTGCAGATGTCAGAAGAGGGTATCAAATCCCCTGGAACTGGAGTCACGGATGGTTCTTGGCCACCATTTGGGTACTGGGAATTGAACCCAGGTCCTCTGCAAGACCAGCTGTGAGCCAGGCATAGTGGTACATGCCTGTAATCCTATCATTCCAGAGGCAGAGGCAGGCATATCTTTGTGAGTTCAAGGCCAGCCTGGTCTACATAGCGTTCCAGGACAGCTGGGCCTACAGGGTGACCCTGTCTCGAAAAGAGCAGCCAGTGCTCTTAACCACTGAGCCATCTCTCTAGCCCTATGAATATAACTTTTAAGTATCTTTGTCCTTTGGATGAACTCCCAGAAATGGAATCACTAAATCAGGGAATTTTGTGTTCCAAGTTTTAGATACTTATTATTGGATTGTTTTTCATGATTATAAAAATGTCCAGTTCACAAATTTTAGATGAGACTAATAGATTCATTGATGCTAGGTTTAGTTATTGTTTTGTTTTGTCATTTTATTTTATTTTATTTATTTATTTATTTATTTATTTATTTATTGGTCTTTTCGATACAGGGTCTCCCTGTAGCCCCTGTTTTGTTTTTTTAAATAAACCTTTGCAATCAAATAGCAAATAGTTATTTTCTTTAATTTCTTTGATTGTCTTTCCTCTGTTTATTGGTCATTTAAATTTTTTCTATTCAAGCCATTGCCCATTTTTGATACATGGTTTTATCTATCTTTTATAGAAACAATTTACTCTGTAATGGGCTTAGCCTGAAATCACTTGCTGAGACTGTTTTGAACTTTCCACTTGACAAGTCCCTTCTTCTTCGTTGTAGCAACTGGGATGCTGAGAATCTTACAGAAGACCAGGTACTTGTTATCAGAGCACTTGAAGATGCTAATCTTCCGATATAAGCATTAGGTGGAGAGACCTTAAAGTAAATTTTCTATGTGGTGATAACTCAAGGACAATATTAAGAGTCATTATTGTATTTTATTTTTTTGGACATGCAAGGCATTTCAGTTTTTTTTTCTGACTATAAATACATAAAAATTTTAAAAGTGCTATAAATTTTGCTGTAAAAAACAAGTGCCAGGCGTGGTGGTACACGCCTTTAATCGTAGCACTTGGGAGGCAGAGGCAGGCAGATCTTTGTGAGTTCAGGGCCAGCCTGGTCTACAGAGTGAGTTCCAGGACAGCTTTCACAGATATCCACTGCTTTCAGTCCTGCATGCCTTCCTGGTCTCTATGGTTCAGACCAATGTGGTTTTGGCTTTTTGGCCTACTACTGAATTTCATTCTAGGTCTCACCCTTTGGTTGTTTTTAAATGCTTTTTTAAATGTTGGGAAAGATTTAGCAGCAGTTTGTGTCTTAAGGTTAACATTATCCTATGTTAGAGTTCTAGGTATCTAGTTATCAGTTTGCTTCCCATAGCAATTTCTGAGTTTAAAATTTTTTATTTATTTAAAAAATATTAATAACATTTGGTCTTTCTTGAGGCAGGGTCTCCCTTTAGTCCCAGCTGGCCTGGAGCTCACTATGTTAGACCATGCTGGCCTTGAATTCTCAGAGATCTGCTTGTCTCTGCCTCCAGAGTGCTAGGATTAAAGGCATGTGCCACCACTCAGCCTATTATTTTTATTTTATGTGTATGAGTGTATTGCCTGCATGCATGTAAGTGCACCCATCTCATGCAGTACCATGGAGGTCAGAAGAGGGTGTTGAATCCCCTGGAACTGGAATTACCAATAGTTGTTAGCTGCCTTGTGAAGCTGGGTGGGAGTCAAACCTGGGTCCTCTGCAAGAGTAGTCAGTGCTCTTAACCACGGAGCCATCTCTCCAGCCTCCAGCATTTTCTGTTTTATTGTGACCTGAGTTATTTTTTCGTGCTGTGTGTGTGTGGTTTTTTTTGTTTTGTTTGGGGTGAACTTTTTATTTGTTTGTTTGTTTGTTTATTTATTTATTTATTTATTTATTTATTTTGAGATAGGGTCTTCCTGTAGCCCTAGCTGGCTTGGAACTCACTATGTAGACTCACTATGTATCTGCTTGCCCTACTTCCCAAGTGCTAAATTAAAGGCATACACTATCATGCCCAGCTTTTAGGGGTGTGTGTGTGTGTGTGTGTGTGTGTGTGTGTGTGTGTCTACAAATCATTAAGATATAATTTATGTATAGTAAAATTCATCTATTTAAAATGATCCCAGGCCTAGTGACACATGCCTGTAATCACAACTCTTGGGAACAGGAGACAAGAGTATGTCTATCTAGCTCAAGGCCATTCCAGCCTATATAGCTAGATTCTGTCTGAAAAAAAGGACAAAGATGGGCAGGTGGTACATATCTGTAATCCCAGCACTTGGGAGATAGAGACAGCACGAGAAGGAGCTCCAAGTGTCCGCCTGCCTCTGCTTTCTAATGCTGAGTTACGAGGCTGTGGCACCATGCCTGGCTTTTTTACATGGTTTCTGGAGATCAAACTCAGGTTTTTCATATTGGCAAGGCAAACCCTTTACTGACTGAGCTATCTCCCTAATGTCCATGAATGACTTTTTTATCTATTTGTTTTTGATTAGGATAGGATCTTCTATTGTAGCCCATGCTGGCCTCAAACTTGAGGCAGTCCTTCTGACTCAGTTTACCAAGTACACGTATTTTAAAGGCAAAATACTTGCATATGTGTATGTGTGTGCAAGTGCTACACTGAGTTACATTTCCAGGCTTTTGACAATGACTTTGATATTACTCTCTGGCTTATCTTCCAGATCCCACTGACCTCTGACTTCTCTCTTCAGGTGACTTATGCTGCCAGAGATGCACAGATTTCTGTGGCTCTCTTTCTCCACCTTCTTGGATACCCTTTCTCTAGAAGTTCTGAGGAAGAAAACAGTGACCACATTAGCTGGCAAACAGTCCTGGAGAGATGCAGGGATGTGGTGGACATCCCATTCCGGAGCAAAGGACTTAGCAGATTGGGTGAAGGGGCCAATGGGGAAGCACTGGAATCTCAGCAGAAGCCAAGAAGTAAGAAGTCGAAGACTGATGGAATGGTGCCCGGCAGCCACCCAGGGAGAGATCCCAGGAAACACAAAAGAAAGCCTTTGGGGGTGGGCTATTCTGCCAGGTAACCCGTATGTTCCCTGCTGGTGAACAGTCAGGGGCCCAGGTTGACTATGAGTCAGATAGCAGACGCTGTGCTCCATGAGTTAACTGGCCTTTCTCTGGCTTTAGAGATATTTGCACTAGGCTTCCCTCTGTGTGCTTTTCTTCTTTTTCCCCTTCTTTGACTTATTTATTTGGCAGTTGGAGTGGAAATAAGGAGAACTTACCTTAGTTTAGTTGTTGACCCTGGTATGCTTAGACTTGTAACTTCACCCACAAAAGAGGTGTAGGACTAGTGATATGGCTTAGTGGGTAAAGGGGCTTGCTGCCAAGCCTGATGACCTGAGTTCAGTCCCCTGGACTCACATGGTAGGAGAGACCTGACTCCCACAAGATGTCCTCTGATCTACATGTACCTCCCCTGAACCCCCAAATAAATAAAATTAATAAATTTTTTTAAAGGGGAGATATGATTATTACTCCTTGTTTTGAGACAGCTGTGAACAGGGATAACATGAAGCCCTCATGCTTTCAAGGGAGACACGCCATCAGATTTCTTGTTCATTTAGAGTTGTTCCCAGGTCTAAGCCAACCTTATTCTGCAGCTAATGTGAATTTCCTCTATGACGTACACCTCTGTTAAGGAAGATAACTGATAAGTGCTTTAGAGCGGAAGTTTGATCCATAGAGCAAGGCACATTTAGGACTTAGATGATTAAATTGAAGGAGGTGTTGCACGTCAGCCAGACATCAATCCACATGGCCCTCATTACTTTATCATGAACTCTTACAATTTTAATTTACTGTTTAATTCAGTGATTTGGCAGTTTATTGTTGCTCTGTTTCTGTTTGCATTCACAGCAGAGTTCTGTAAACACCACACAGCTCACTCCTTAAGGTCTTAGGTCATAAGTGTAAAAACCAAAGGCATCAGGAATTCATTTCCAGTTCTGCTGTAGTAGCCCAGTGCAGTTTGAGTTTGAACATGGTTTCTTACCTGCTTTCCCCTCCCCTGCCCATATGTTATGTGTTTGACTCTAGTGTTGACTTTGAGTCACTCAGAAGAAAGCATGGGAAGGAGGCCTCAGGTAGCTTGACCAATAGTTTTCAGTGTGAAATTTCTCTTTCCTTTCCTTTTCTGCAGAAAGTCACCTCTCTATGATAACTGCTTTCTCCAAGCTCCTGATGGACAGCCCCTCTGCACTTGTGACCGGAGGAAAGCTCAGTGGTACTTGGACAAAGGCATTGGAGGTATGAGACTCATCTACTGTAGTTTATTTAGAAGTAGTTGCATGTGGGGCATGGCAGGAGTGGCTCATGGAAAAGGGTGGAAGAGGAAGGTGGTGAGACCTTGAGCTTTGTGGTACTCCCTAGTCACAACTCAGTGTTCTCTGCCAGCACACAGCAGAGAATAGAGAAAGTGGTTCTTGGTAGTGGCAGAGGTGGGAATGGCTCAACAGTGATGTGTTTTCTTTTCCCTAAGAGCTGGTGAGTGAAGAACCTTTTGTGGTCAGGCTACAGTTTGAACCTGCGGGAAGACCTGAATCCCCAGGAGATTATTACTTGATGGTTAAGGAGAACCTCTGTGTTGTATGTGGCAAGACAGATACCTACATTCGGTGAGTACAGCATGTTAGGCTGCCATGGTTGTCTGCCTTATGTGGAGATTGCCCATGTATTCACATGCAGAGCCCTCAGAGGCCTTGGTTGAGTTTGTCCACAATGGCAGAGAGACTTGGCCCTACGAATATCCCAGTTTCCTTATTGACTTCAACACTCTACTTAGCCATCTGTAGAGGCCTGTATCCCTCCTGAGCCAGATCTTGGTTTCTGGAATGCAACACTATTCTCTCAGCAACAGTGTGCTTTGAAGAAAGTGGTTTCTTATTAGAAGGACTGAAGACAGCTTTCAGAAGCTATAATATCCCTTTATCCCTCCTATGAGGGTCTCAAACTTTTTGAACCCTAGTATTGGTCACAGAGTTCCCCAAAGGCTGCTCTTTCATATTTGGGTCCCACAGTGAATCAGAATCTGCCCACTGGCTTCAGTGCCTGGGCTTGGGCTTTCTGGCCCTTGTACAATAACACTTTTTTCTCTTCTCCCTTACTTCCTGGTGGTTTGTTTGGTTTGGTTTGGTGCCAATCTTTTTTTTTTTTTTTCAGACATGTATGTAATGTGTTTTGGTCATATTCATTCTCCAGTACATTTTTTGTTTGTTTGTTTTTCATTTTATGGCAGGGTACCTCTATATAGTCCTGAATGTGATGTTCCAGGTGCTGAGATTACAGGCATGCACCTACATACCACACTCTAGTAATTCACTTTTCTTCCTTCTCCTTCTGCAAAGTAGGATAAATAGTTGTTGTCACCAGCACTTTTTCCTGAGAGTTTACTTCTTCTTAGAAAATGACAGACTTTGGTGAACCAGGAAGTAATGTCATGTAAGGGAGTCCTCAGATAAAGGAGGTTGGCCTGCTCAGATCACCAGGCTTCTTTGAGAAACTTATTGTCTAGGTATCAAAGACCTTTAGAATATCATTTTATTTCTCTGAGACTTTTCTTTCTGGGAACGCTTTCTCAAAGGTTGTTGTCAACCTTTTCTATTGAAACCTGACAGCAGGTTGGTCTGTACTTAACGTCAGGGACGGGTAGGTAAGGCAGGCCATAGGCCTCTGAGACTTACCAGGGACATAGGTAGTATTGCCCTCATGTAACCACTGTCTGAGTTGTGCTGCCTAAGGCTTCTCAGTCATGGTTAGGTACAGGTTAGAGTCCCAGCTGGTCACCTGCTGGCTTCCTATATGCCCTGTATCATAAGCTAACGAGCACTGCTCTTGGGGTGGGCTCATTCCAGGAAAAACATAATTCCACACGAGTACCGCAAGCACTTCCCCATCGAGATGAAGGACCACAACTCCCATGATGTGCTGCTTCTCTGTACCTCCTGCCATGCCATCTCCAACTACTATGACAACCATCTGAAGCAGCAGCTGGCCAAGGAGTTCCAGGCCCCCATTGGTTCAGAAGAGGGTTTACGCCTGTTGGAAGATATGGAGCGCAGGCAAGTTCGGTCTGGGGCCAGGGCCCTGCTCAATGCGGAGAGCCTGCCTGCCCATCGGAAAGAAGAGCTACTGCATGCACTCAGAGAATTTTATAACACAGATACTGTTACAGAGGAGATGCTTCAAGAGGCCGCCAGCCTGGAGATTAGGTACAGTTTACCGTTCTGATCAAAGAAGGGATGGGGAAATAACATATTGTCAATAACCCGCCCTCATTGCTTCATGAAAGTAGGCACAGTCCTTAGCCACATGTGTATTAACTTAGTATCTATTTGTTTAAGATACTGTGGGAGTGGAATCAAACAATCTGAGAATTTCCATTTCATAAGAGATTTGCCATGCTCAGCAGGTTAAGGCACTTACTACCAAGCCTGACAACCTGACTTTGATCCCTGGTACCCACATGATAGAAGGCAAGAACTAATTCCCCATGTGTGCTATGGCATGTGTACATGTACACATACACACGTGTACACGCACACACTAAATAAAATGTAATTATTTAAAATATTTAAATAATTTAAAATAATTAAATAACTAATTAAATAATTTAAAATAATTTAAAATAATTAAAAATGTAATTATTTAAAATATTATTTTTATCTTATGTGTATGAGTGTTTTACCTGCATGTGTATAATTCTACCACATACATGCAGTGGCCATGGAGGTCAGAATGTACTACCTACATGCAGACAGTACATTCATACACATAAAAAATAAATAAATAAACTTTTTTTTAAATGAGAGGTACTCTGGATAAGCTGAACTGGCGCTGAGGAATGGCCAGGGAGACTAATTTGGCACAATAGACCCTAACACAAAAGACAAAATATATGAACTCTGGGGAAGGAGGGCTGTGGGATGGTACCAATGGAGAAGGGGGTATAAAGGCCATTAAGACTGATTGATATGTGTGAAATACACAAATTTTTTTAAAGATACAATGTATCTATAGATATCTGTTCAATTCCCAGCACCCACATGGCAGCTGAGAACCGTCTTTAACTCCAGTTCCAGGGGAATCCGACACCCTCTTCTGACCTCCACAGCACTGCACAACATGGGTGCACAAACCTACATGCAGACAGTACGTTCATACACATAAAAAATGAATTAAAAATTTTTTTAATTCATTTTTATCAATTTTTTATTTTATCAAATTTTTTATTCATTAAATATTTGTAATATCTGTGATCTGTGGTAGGATCAGTGGTATCAGCTGAAACAATTTTTGAGTAAAGAAATCTGCTGCTCTAAATGGTTTTTATTTAACTGATAGCAAAACACTATAGGCAACCAGAATCACTATAAGGGTTTTAGGGACCTCTAGTTCTACTGAAAACTGACAGCTGCACAGTAACCAGTAATACTTATCATTGGAACATGACCATAAACTTGTTTAGGAACTCTAAGTTGTATCATATGGATTTAACTATATACACAAGGAAGGGGAAGAAAAAAAAAGAAAAAGAGAAAAGAAATTAGACAGTAGTTTGAGCAAAATTCTATTCAGTGGGTCCAGATGTGGGTGCAAGTGAGACAAAAAACTGACTGCATTAGTCAAGTTGTCACAAACCCAATACACCTACTTCCTGGTAAACAGATTTCAAAATATTATTGGACTATTATTTTCATTTTATGTACCAACTTTAGGATTTACCTCTACCAAAGAATCTATTTCAATTGAATTCTCAAGTTAATTATGAAAATTACTGGACCTGCCGGGCGTGGTGGCGCACGCCTTTAATCCTAGCACTTGGGAGGCAGAGGCAGGTGGATCTTTGTGAGTTCAAGGCCAGCCTGGTCTACAATGTGAGTTCCAGGACAGCTGGGGCTACAGGGAGACCCTGTCTCGAAAAGACCAAAAAAAAAAAAGAAAATTACTGGACCTAAGTCAACCACAGACACCTCATAATTGGTAAATTTCCCTTTTTCAAATTATATTTTATGGTACTGAAGAGATAGCTCAGCAGTTAAGAGCACTTTCTGCTTTTCTAGAGGACCTGGGCTATGTTCCTATCACCCACACAGAGGCTAACAACTGCTACAGCTCCAGTTCCAGTCCTCTGCAAGAGCAGTTGGTGAATTGGTGCTCTTAACCACTGAGCCATCTCTCCAGGCCCCAGAGTACTTTTCTTAAAGAAGACCAGTTCTAAAAAAACCAAAGCTGGACGTGGCAGTGCACGCCTTTAATCCTAGCACTTGGGAGGCAGAGGCAGACGGATCTTTGTGAGTTCAAGGCCAGCCTGGTCTACAGAGTGAGTTCCAGGATAGCTGGGGCTACAAGGAGACCCTGTCTCAGAAAAAGCAAACAAACAAAAAAACAAAAGAAGACCGGTTCTTCCTCACCTAACTGTAATCAGTTGCCAATATTTTTTCAGCTAAGATTGGGTTCTGCTGCCCATTTCTGCAGTTCTGTGCTGGATTTTTGCCTGCTTGAGTTTGCATGGGTCTTGTGCATGCTGACACAGGGTCCCAGGAGCTTGTAGGATTCTGTTTCCATATGGCCTTGCACCACCTTCTGTTTCTTTTTGTTTGTTTTGGGGCTTTTTTTTTTTTTTTTTGACACAGGGTCTCCCCATAGCCCCAGCTGTCCTGGAACTCACTATGTAGACCAGGCTGGCCTTGAACTCACAGAGATCTGCCTGCCTCTGCTGGATTACAGGCGTGGGCCACTGCACTTGGCTACCTCCTGGTTCTTAAAAATCTTTCCATTTCCTCTTCCGCAATATTCCCTGAGTCCTGGATGAGGGAAGCTGAATATAGGCGACCTGTCCATGGACTCACACTCTGCAGACCCAATCTCCGTGGTTTAGCCATTCATGATCTTTGGAGTCCTGGCCCCCTGTTGCATGGGGGAGCTTCCTTAATGAGAGTTAAGAGGCTAATTAATGTCCTTTTGGCTCTTGTTCTATGTTGAGTGAGACCTAAGTAGAATGTAGAATTTACATTAATAATGTAGAAGTTACATTGTAGCTGTGCCACTTAGGTATGAGCCACATGTTTATTTATGTCCAGTTGTGGGACTCTGTACTAGTCTTCATCTGGTGCAAAAGGAGCTTCTTTATTGAGTGGTGCCTGGGATATTTGTCTGTAAATATAAGGAAACCTATTTTGCAGTGATTCATTGTAGTCTACCATACTAAAGTAATAATCTACAAAAATTGCCTTTTGTTTTTGTTTTTGGTGTTTTTGATTTTGGTGGTTTTGAGACAGGGTCTTCCTTTAGCCCCAGCTGGCCTGGAACTCAGTATGTAGACCAGGCTGGCCTTGAACTCAGAGATCCACCTGCCTCTGCCTCCCAAGCTCTGGGACTATAGGTGTGAGCCACCACACCTGGCCATAAATTGACCTTTTAATCTCTTATTGCAACTTGATAATTTCTCACTAGTATCCACTATTAATTATATCTTGGGTGTTTTGTTTTGTTTTGTTTTGTTTTGAGATCTTCCTGCTTTTGCCTCCCAAGTGCTTGTGGCCTATACCACCAAGCCCAGCATTGGCTATTTTCTAAGTTTTAATTAAATACACTATGCGTGTGTGTCTGTCTGTCTGTGTCTGTGTCTGTGTCTGTGTCTGTGTCTGTGTGGACACAGAAGTATATTTGCTCAGGCACGCACAGGCACCATGGCACATATATGAAAGTCAGAGGACAACTTCCAGGAGTTGGTTCTTTCCTTCCATTATTGGCTCCAGGGATTAAACTCAGGTTGTCAGACTTGTGTAGCAAGTGGTTTTACCCAGTGAGCTCACTGGTCCCCAGATGAACTCCTTAGAATAGCCAAACCTTTCCTTTTAGCCCTAGACATTTTTTTTTTTTGTCTTTTCAAGACAGGGTCTCCCTGTAGCCGCAGCTGTCCTAGAACTCCTCTGTAGACCAGGCTGGCCTTGAACTCACAAAGATCCGCCTGCCTCTGCCTCCCAAGTGCTAGGATTAAAGGCGTGCGCCACCATGCCCGGCAGCCCTAGACTTTCTAACAGCGAGTTTTGCTGAGTTAGATGGATACTAGATTAAGACTGAGAACAAATTATTTAGAGACGGATAGAGAAGTTAGTGGGAGTTCATGAGGTAAATAATACAATACCTGCAAATACTGGGAGAGTACAAATGTTGCTAAACTGGTGGAGAAAGGACTGAGAATGGGCTATGGCTATAGGGAGAAGAAAGAGGCTTGGTGCTACAGTGCTTCCTTGAGAAAGGAAGGGATGGAGAGGCACTTTTCACCTGGGATCAGCTCTCTTCAAGGCTTCTTGCCTAGTTAGGAGTAGGCATGGCTTCATCTTCTGCTTTAACAATACCGTTTGCATAGTTGAGCAGCCACAGGAACATCTCACTATGACTGAAGCACTCCTCACCCATATGGTCTGGCATTCTTTTTGTGAGAAAGAAGGCATTAAAGAAATAGACCACCTTGCATTTAACAGTCGGGTTTGGCAGTGTTCTGAGAAACCAGGCCATGTGGATGATTTAAAAACCTCAGTTTAGCCAAGTGTGGTGGTGCACGCCTTTAATCCTAGCACTCGGGAGGCAGAGGCAGGCGGATCTTTGTGTGTTCAAGGCCAGCCTGGTCTACAGAGTGAGTTCCAGGACAGCTGGGGCTACAGGAGACCCTGTCTCGAAAAGACAAAAAACAAAAACAAACAACAACAAAAAAAAACAACCTTAGTTTAGGGCCGGGCATGGTGGCACAAGCCTTTATTCCCAGCACTCTGGAGGGAGAGGCAGGCGGATCTTTGTGAGTTCAAGGCCAGCCTGGTCTACAGAATGAGTTCCAGGACAGCTGGGGCTACAGGGAGACCGTGTCTCTAAAAGACAAAACAAACAAACAAACAAACAAAAAAAAAACAAAAAAAAACCCTCATTTATTATTTTTTTTTGGTCTTTTTGTGACAGGGTCTCAAAACTGTAGTATCTCAAAACTGTAGTATCAGTTGACTTGGAACTTGCTATGTAGCAGGCTGGCCATGATCTCCCAAAGATCCACCTGCCTCTGCATCCCAAGTGCTGGGATTAAAGGAGTCCACCACCACATCCAGCTAATAGCCTCATTTTATTTTATTTTATTATTTTTTTACAGAGATCCTCCTACCTCTGCCTTCCAAGTGCTAGGATTAAAGGCATGTGCCACCATGCCCAGCAGGAAGAGCATCTTTTTAAAAAATTTTTAAAAATTTATTATTATTTATGTGTATGAGTATATTGTCTGCATGTAGGTTGGTGCACCCGTGTCTTGCAATGCCACAGAGGTCAGAAGAGGGTGTCGGATTCCCCTGGAACTGGAGTTAAAGATGGTTCTTAGCCACCATGTGGGTGCTGGGAATCAAACCCGCGTCCTCTGCAAGAGCAATCAGTGCTCTTAACCACTGAGCCATCTCTCCAGCCCCAATAACGTCATTTTAATACTGGGCATGGAAAAAAAAATTGGGTATGGTCTAGAATAATTAATAACTTACAGAGGGGTAAGTTGGTTATTAAATAACCTTGGACCAACAAATACAAGACTTATATTCTTTATGTATTATCAGCCAGACAGTAGGTCTGCCTACTAGGGCTGAGTGTAGATGACCTTCCTATATGTATAGCTTAAAACCCCCAAATGCTGTCAGTTGGATTTTAAGCCTTATAAATATTGGGAAAAAAAAAGAGGTGAGAAGAGGCTATTTTGAGAACATTTATGTAATGAGCCCTTTTGGAGTCTGATCATTCTCATCTGCTCTCCCCCTGAGGCATCTGAAGCTGCCTGTGAGACTGTCTATCCAGTGCTTGTTTCCCTCAGACGCTTTGTGGCATTTGTGTCTTGGCAGGATATACAATGAAAGCTATGTTCCTCATGGGCTGAAGGTGGTACAGCGTCACACCGAGGGTGGGCTGCGTTCCCTCATGCAGCTGGAGACCCGTTGGCGTCAGCACTTCCTGGACTCCATGCAGCCCAAGCACCTACCCCAGCAGTGGTCTGTGGACCACAACCATCAGAAGCTGCTCCGCAAGTACGGGGATGACCTTCCCATCAAGCTGTCATGATCACTGCTTCTTGTAGGTCGGGACAGGTGGGGAGCTGGAGCCCAGATCAAAGTTACCTCCTGTTTTAATGTCATTAATGGTCAGAACCCAGGTGACACTGCTCAGAATGCTAACTAACCCCTGCCAATCCCCAGTGCTTCTGATGGAGCAAAGCTGTTGTTTTAAGAGGAGTTTATGGTTTTGAATTTTAACTGAGCAGTCAGTATTCTTTTCTCCTCTCTTTTTGTGAGCAAGAGAAGCTTTGGCTTTTATTTTTACTCTCCCTCTCCGCTTTTCCTAAGAGGAAAAATGAAGACTTCTCCCTGATGAGGCATTGTCAGGTACTCAGAAGATGTTTGTAATATGCTTCTTCCCCCTCCACTGCACTGCTTTATCTCTCCTGAGGACTGGCCAGGGTTTCAGTCTCACCAGCTTGGGTCAGGGAGAACATTCTTTCAGAGGTTGAGAAAGTGACCAAGGAGTCAGATTCATAAATCCAGTTCAACCTCATGATTTTAATTTCTCTTGCTCTCCCATAATTCATCTGGTTGGGGTCCACCCCAATGGGTTACTTGGGTTTATTTTACATACTTGAAAATGTCCCCCTTTATGCACTCAGGACCAAAGCAGCAGCTTCCTGCCATGGGCTTCCCCCCAGCACTGGGGAGGTCCTGTTCTCCAGCGAAGTTCTAGCTGGGTGGGATGGACAAGCACACACACCTTTCCCAGGAGAGCTTTGATACATTCTCAGCTTTTCCTCAGGCCTGTTGTCTGTTTATTAAGCATGTCTCTTGACCAGAACTATATAACTTTTAGTTTTATCTGCTTCTGAGGATTATTTTTTCTCAGAATCAGTATCTGCTTCCTTCAGTGTTTCTGTTTCATTAGATTTGCAATATTGACCTCTCCTTAAGCACTGAATTCACTCCCAGAGCCATTTGGCCAGGTCACAGTGTGAGGATTTCATCCTCCCTGGAGCCTGGGACACTGAGATTAACCCATTAAAGGTTTAAAAGGGTAATGTTTCATCTTTCAAAATGTTAAACTACTACTTTGAGTATGAGATCAGTTTATTAGCAATTAGTATTTTTTTCTAAACTATTAGGAAAACTTTCTTATTTTACAAGATCTTAACCTTGAAATAAATTTTATGGCTAGAATCCAACAAGAGTTCTATTTTGGAATTGTTCTCAAGTTGGTTATAATTGATCTGATATTGATAAATAAAGCTACTTCAAAGCACAAGGCTCAGTCATTGTAAATGTAAAACTTAATAACTTTATAAATTCATATGTATTCTTGGGGGAGTTGTTATTTATCCCACAGAGTTCCTGTCTCATGGCAGTACCACGGTACGTATGCATGGATAGACCACACATTACTGAACTACAAGCTATCAGGCTGAGTTTTATAGTCCACAAACATATATTCATTTCCGGTTCTCTGATCTTCTGTCACTGCCTTCCCACTTGTCCTCAAACAGGTATTTCTGGTATTGAAACTAGATACCCTTGAAACAAATAGTAGAGCTCCTTTGAGGATTTATGTTGAATGTAGTATATGATCACAGGGTCTGTGCCTCCTGGCCTTTGTGAAGCTCAGGAGTGAAAAAGCTAGCTAGAGATGAATGAGAAGAATGGTTCTTGGTCATGGTAGTTGTCTGGCTTGCCACAAGATGGCACTCAATATTTGTTTTTAATGTCTATTCTTGAGCATTAAGCAGTTGTTTTTGTTTTGTTTTGTTTTTTTGAGACAGGGTCTTTCTCTAGTCCCAGCTGGCCTGGAGCTCGCACTGTAGACCAAGCTGGCCTTGAACTCACAAAGATCCACCTGCTTCTGCAACCCCCCTCCCCCCCAGTGCTGGGATTAAAGGCGTGTGCTACCACATCCGGCACTAAAGACAATTCTTAGCCACCATGTGGGTGCTGGGAATAGAACCTGGGTCCTGTGCAAGAGCAGTCAGTGCTCTTAACTGCTGAGCCATCTCTCCAGCCCCTCAATAAGCAATTTTTTTTAACTTTTTAAAATTTTTTATTTATTTCTGTATGTGTATGAATGTGCTGTCTGCATGTAGGTCTGTGCACCTGTGTCATGCAATGCCATGGAGGTCAGAAGAGGGTGTCAGATTCCCCTGGAACTGGAGTTCTCCTGGAATTGGAGTTTCAGACAGTTCTCAGCCACCATGTGGGTGCTGGGGATCGAACCTGGGTCCTCTGTAAGAGCAGTCAGCGCTC
>VZQC01008741.1:722263-759438 GCA_009823505.1 Rhizomys pruinosus | reverse complement strand
AAAAAAAAAAAAAAAAAAAGGACTGGCTGCTCTTGCAGAAGACCCGGGTTCAGGTCTCAGCACCTACATGGCAGTAACAACCATCTGTAACCTGTAACTCCAGTTCCACAGGAATCTTAACACCCTCTTCTGACATCTGCAGGCATTGTATGACACCAGTATGCATTCATACACGCAGGCAATACACTCATATACATAAAATAAAAATAATAAGATAAAAATTAATTTTTCTCTTAAATGTTATAGACAGATTTTTTAAAAAGGTCAGTATTTAGCCGGGCGTGGTGGCGCACGCCTTTAATCCTAGCACTTGGGAGGCAGAGGCAGGTGGATCTTTGTGAGTTCAAGGCCAGCCTGGTCTACAGAGTGAGTTCCACGACAGCTGGGGCTACAGGGAGACCCTGTCTCGAAAAGACCAAAAAAAAAGAAAAAAAAAGGTCAGTATTTAATAATTTCTCATCCTGAAGTAAATGAGGTTCACGCTTTGGGGATTTGTTGCTGCTTAGGAGTGCAGCCGTAAAAATAAATAAATTAATTAATTTAAAACAAGAAAAAAATAGGAGTGCAGCCGTATGTTACTTGTTCTTACCCATATCATGGACAGATCAGATGGCAGAATGGGTTTTGTTGAAATAAAGCCATTTTATCCATTGGTCTCAACTCTTAGAAACCTAGCAGGCAGAAAGCACTTTAGATTAGCTCCTTATTCAGCTCTTTGATGGGGCCCCAGCATCTGATTGCAAGTTAAAGTCCTAATTCATCTTGCCTCTTGAAATTTTCATTTATCTTCTATTTTTTTCTTCATCCAGTATTATCCTTAGATATTACATTTTTTAACATTTATTTTGTCATTGATTTGTGCATAGGATGTGTATGTGTGTGGTTGCATGTGTGCCAGCCAGAACAGATGTGGGGAAGTCACGTGTGAGAGTCAGTTCTCTCTGTCCAGCACGTGGGTTCTGGGGTCAAATTTAGGTCATCAGGTTTGGTGGCAGGTGCCTTTACCTACCAAGACGTCTCATTGGCCCAGGAATCGTTTTTTTTTATTAATTTTATTTATTTATTTATTTATTTATTTATTTATTTATTTATGTGTCTGAATGTACTGTCTGCATGTAGGTTTGTGCACCCATGTCGTGCAATGCTGCAGAGGTCAGAAGAGGGTGTCAGATTCCCCTGGAACTGGAGTTCTCCTGGAATTGGAGTTACAGATGGTTCTCAGCTGCCATGTGGGTGCTGGGGATTGAACTTGGGTCCTCTGCAAGAGCAGTCGGTGCTCTTAACCGCTAGGCCATCTCTCCAGCCCCCAGGAATCATTTTTTTAAGGTAATGGGAATAGAGACAGTTTACTAAGAAGAGGAAGTGGTCCTGAGAATGGGAGTGGCAGGTGGGCTGTGGAGGCATATATCCAAAAACCTCACTTTTTTTCTAAAGGAAATTTGGTTAGTTTATTAATTATTAGATTACTAATTGTGATACATTACTGTTTGTGATATATTTTAAAATGAATCCTTTTCTCCCCTGGTCTGCTTTTTCTATTGTAAAATTGTCATTTTTAGACCATTTAAGGTCCCCAGAATCATTTTTTCTTGGGAGAGATGAACAAAAAGAGGGTATAAAAATGACTCTTATGAAGCTGGATGTGGTGGCACACATCTTTAATCCCAGCAGTCAGGAGGCAGGGGCAGGCAGATCTCTGTGAGTTCAAGGCCAGCCTGGTCTGTCTGCATAACAAGTTCCAGGCCAGCTGGAGACTCTGTGTCAAAAAAGGAAAAAAAAATACATAAAGCTGTTTTTTTTGGAATTCGGGTGTACTTTGCCAGCATTCCCCAGGACTCCCCCTATGCTGGACCCTAGTACCTGCAGCCTGTTTCGGTCATGGAGCAAGGTGATGGAACAGGGTGGTGCATACCAGTGACCCACATGTTCTGAAGCACTTTTTCAGCCTTCTACAGGATACATGGTGGTCACTCCCTCTGAGGTGCTGAGACTCTTGCTTAATGACAGTGTCATTTGGGAAGGTGGTGGGCCCATTGGTCATACTTCCTTGTAATCAGCTTTTTTTTTTTTTTTTTTTAATCTTTTTGAGACAGGGTCTCCCTGTAGCTCTGGCTGTCCTGGAACTCACTAGTAGTCCAGGCTGGCCTTGAACTCACAAAGGTCCGCCTGCCTCTGCCTCCCAGTGGGAGGATTAAAGGCGTGCGCCACCATGCCCGGCTGTAATCAGCTTTTCTGTGGCCATCTCTGATTGGAGGTCCCTCAACACTATGGGTACTGGACCAAATAGGTCATTGGGAGCTAAGATGTGACTTCCTATGCATAGGATCAGGGAAGGCCAGAGGACCCAGTTCATGCTTCTTTGGTTGTGCCCTCTGCTGATGTGATGCATGCTGCCTTCAAGGCTACTCTGTACTCTGATAGGTGGTAGTTAATCTCATACTCTCCACACTGCACCCAAACCAAAGCATTTGCCCTCCTTCCCACT
The DNA here is from genome assembly GCA_009823505.1 of Rhizomys pruinosus. Classification (NCBI taxonomy): domain Eukaryota; kingdom Metazoa; phylum Chordata; class Mammalia; order Rodentia; family Spalacidae; genus Rhizomys; species Rhizomys pruinosus. The sequence continues at coordinate 756,953 of VZQC01008741.1, read as the reverse complement.
CCTTGATATCTGGAATTTGTCTCTCTTGCTGGATAGGTAGCCTGTTGCCTTTCTCAGCTCCACTATAAAAATCTGCAGAGTTTAAAATCAGCATTATTTTAAGTATAGTGGGTGGTCCAGGATGTTCCTGAGTTGGAGTGGCAACTCATTCTACTTCCCAAAGATTTCCCTTCTTAGGCTGCAACATAGTGGCGGGGAGGTGGGCTTCTGACTTATCAGGCCACCAGGGTATCTATTAGCCTGGATAAGAATCAGAAATTTGAGCAGGGGGTAGCCCAGTAGTAGAGTGCTTGCTTAGCATGCAACTAGGCCCTGGATTCATTGCCCAGCACAGCCAAAAAGCAAAAGAAAAGAAGTCTAACATCAAAAATACCAGGGCTGGGGCTGGAGCTGGAAAGCTGACTCAGCAATTACTTGCCAAGGACCCAGGGTTGGTTCCCAGCACCCACCTGGTGGCTGGCAACTGTACCTCCAGTACCAGAGAATCAGATGCCCTCTTCTGACCTCTGTGGGCATTGCATATACACATTGCTCTTACACACATACATCAAAAACACTCATATACATTGTAAAAATTAAAATACCAGTATTTTTGTTATTGTTGCTTTGAGACAGGATGTCATTGTTGTAGCCTTGGCTGGCCTAGAACTCACTATGTAGACCAGGCTGGTCTCAGATTCACAGAGATCTGCCTGCCTCTGCCTCTCAGTTGCTGGGATTAAAGGTGTGTGCTTCCATGCCCAGATCTCTGCTTTTTTAATGTTATATGATTGCTGAGAACACATGAGGCATCCCCTCCACAGTGATAACAGGTTGTTATCCATTCATGAGTCCTAATGTGAATAGCTCACCAGGGAGCCTGGAGGAATCCAGGGCTCCGTATGCTGTTTAACTGTGGCTCCTTGGTGTCTTTGTCTTGCTCACTTTGGCCTCTACTTGTAGATCAGCTACGTAGACTTCTCCCTGTGTGTCACTCCCTGTGGCCTGGCAGGAAGTATGTTTCCTTATCCATACTTGTGCATAATTTCCCAACAAGTATGTTGGTTTTTCTTTGTGTAACACAGACTTGCACCAATATGTTCAACATGGAGCTCTTTTCACAGTCATGTAAAAATAGACACAACTCACAAGTTTCTACCAAAATGGAGTCCTTTTGTTACCCTAGCAAAAGAGTGACTGGCTACCCAAAATGAAGGCTGAAGTATATCGTGCTGCCCTCTTCTAGATGGTCTCTTATATATTAAACTTCTGACATGTTTTATCTCATAGAGCCAATGAAAGCCTCAGTCTGGCTTAGTTTCTCAAATCAAGATAGCAGTATTTGGCCCTGGAGGTCTGCTAAGCCTGAGCTCCAGGACATAAGGCTTTGGGTGAAAGTTGGCTTGGTAAAAGAACAGAAGATGACTTGGGGTTACTTTTTCTTTCTTAAATGTTGTACAAGGGCAGAGCAGTTGGCTGCCATTCTCCTCTCAGACCCTGAGCAGAGCTTGACCTTGGCCAAGATTTTGCCTCATCCTCTTGGCATTTCAGCATAGAGTTGCGTTTCAGTCATGGAATGCTTAACTAAAAGCACATGCCGTGGTGGTGGGTTCCAAAAAGCAAGTTTCTGTAAAAAGCCAGCATAGCATTGTTTTCTCAAAACAGCTTTCTCTGAACCACCAGCCCAGAAATCTTCAAACTGGGGACTCTTTGGCTTATTTGTTCACAGGGCTGGGGTTTGTTAGCAATACTTTGCTGAAGTGTGGTATAGCTATCATACAGCAGAACCACATATCTGAAGACACACATATGCAGCTAGATGAATTTTGACAGACTTATACCACCCATATAATTGCCCAGGGCTAGAGTTTAAGCCTGGCATGGCGTATGTCTATAATCCCAGGATTTGAGAGGATGAGAGAAGAGGGTCCCTGAAAATCTCACTAGGGCTGCACAGCAAGACCCTTTCTCAAAGAACAATAACAAAGCCAAGCATGGTAGTACATGCCTTTAATCCCAGCACTTAGGAGGCAAAGCTAAATGAGTTAGAGGCCAGCCTGCTCTACAAAGTGAGTTTCAGGCTAGCCAAAACAGCATAGTGAGACCCTGTGTTGAGGAAAAAAAAAAAAAAGAAACCCCCAAATAAGGAAGGATTGGTAATGTAGCTCAGTAGTAGTTGCTTAGCATGCTCGAAGCACTGGGTTCAACTCTCAATTTGAAGTAGTTGTTTTTTTTTAATTTTATTTATTTATTTTTATGTGTATGTTTATACTATCTGCATGTAGGTTTGTGCACCCATGTCATGCAATGTTGTGGAGGTCTGAAGAGGGTGTCGGATTCCCCTGGAACTGGAGTCAAAGACGGTTCTCAGCCTCCATGTGGGTGCTGGGGATCGAACCTGGGTCCTCTGCAAGAGCAGTCGGGGCTCTTAACCACTAGGCCATCTCTCCAGCCCCTCAATTTGAAGTTTTAAGAAGGGGGAAGAGGACTGGAGTTTTACATCCGTGAAGTGCCTGTTCTTTATGTTATATTAGATTGTGTGCTCATGAAGCTGAACAGGTCACTCTAAAGCACTAAGTCCAAATCAAAATGTGCTGAACATTTGGTAGTTTGATTGTAGGCATTTGTTCACATCTCAATACCTGATTACAGCAAAGTTTCATGAAGTTTGATTTTAGTAAGTTAATTTTGTTTTGTTTTATTTGAGATGGGGTCTCCTTGTAGCCCCAGCTGACCTGGAACTCACTATGTAGACCAGGCTGACCTCGAATTCACAGAGATCCGCCCGTCTTTTTTTCCAAGTGCTGGAATTAAAGGCATTTGTCACCACACTCACCCTAGTAAATTAAAATTTTTTAAGCCAATGTTTTATTGAAGCTCTGTGCATTTCATACAAGTAAATTAAAATTTTAAAAGGGTACTATGTGTACATAGGACAAAATTGTTAAAACAATGTATCAGGAAATCTCTCTGGTCCTCAATCTGCTTAAGGAGCCTGTGTAACTATTCTTGCATATATACTGTCCTTCACGGAGTATGTGTATGGTTTGATTTGACTATTTATTTATTTATTTGAGACTGGGTCTCCCTGTGGCCCCAGATAGCCTGGAACTCTTTATGTAGACCAGGATGGCCTTGAACTCACAGAGATCCTCCTGCCTCCCCTAGAGCTAGGATTAAAGGTGTATACCACCATGCCTGGCTTTTTAAATTTATTTTTTAATTTACTTTTTATTTTATTTCTGTATGTGTATGTGTATGAATGTATTGTCGGCATGCAAATCTGTGCACCCGTGACATGCAACGCCGCGGAGGTCAGAAGAGGGTGTCGGACTCCCCTGGAACTGGAGTTCTCCTGGAATTGGAGTTTCAGACGGCTCTCGGCCGCTATGTGGGTGCTGGGGATCGAACCCAGGTCCTCTGCAAAAGCAGTCGGCGCTCTTAACCGCTAGGCCATCTCTCTAGCCCCGTATTTTTTAATATTTTATTTTAATTCTTCTAGAATTTCATACAATGCATTTTTTTTTTTGGAGAGGGGTGTCTTTTGAGACAGGGTCTCCCTGTAGCCCCAGATGGCCTAGAACTCACTATGTAGACCAGGCTGGCCTGGAACTCACAGAGATCCTCCTGCCTCTGCCTCTGCCTCCTGAGTGCTGGGATTAAAAGTGTGTGCCACCTTGCTTTGTTCATTGTATTTTGATCATAATCACCCCCACTTTATTTGACTTAAAAAAATTTTTATTATTTTTATTTTATGTGTATTGCCTGCATGTAAGTGTACCTGTGCCATGCAGTACCTACAGAAGTCAGAAGAGGGCATCAGATCTTCTGGAACTGGAGTTTGAATGGTGGTTAGCCACCATGTGAGTGCTGGGAACTGAACCCAGGTCCTCTGCAAGAGCAACCAGTGCTCTTAGTCTCTGAGCTATCTCTCCAACCCTGATTTGACTTTTTTTTTTTTTAATTGATGTTTTGTGTATTTCATACATCATTTTCCAATTCAGTTCAGGCATATTTCCCTTTCCCTTTCCCCCACCCCACCCCACCCCATTCCAGATCATGCATTCTGCCATAACTGTTCTGCATCTTTCTCTCAGTTTTTTTTCATTTTTTAGCAATAAGTGATAATTTTTTTTTATTTTTTTTCTTATTAATTTTATTTATTTCTGTAGGGGTATGAATGTCCTTTATGCCTGCCCGTCGTGACACCCGTGTGCATGCAATGCCGCGGAGTCAGAAGGAGGGCGCCGGTTCCCCTGGAACTGGAGTTCTCCTGGAATTGAGTTTTTCAGACGGTTCTCACCGCAATGTGGGTGCTGGGGATCGAACCAGGTCCCTCTAGCAAGAGCGTCGTGCTCTTAAAAAAACCGCTAGGCCATCTCTCCAGCCCCGCAATAAGTTGGATGAGTAAGCACATCCTTCAGTTAATAACCAATTGCAGGCAGTTGTGCCCAAACTACACAGCCCATGGGTCCCACCATCCAGCGGGGGGGGGGGGGGCTTGTATGTTCAATCAAATTGATCCAATGAGTGTCCAGAACTATATTGCTGTAGTTCACCCTTCACCCCAATCGCAGCCCTTACATTCTACCATGCCCCCTCTTCCGCAATTGTTCCCTAGGCTTAGAAAAGGGGCACACGTGGATGAGAAGCAAAACAGTCTACTTTCTCTGGAGCTGTTGTCTTGGACTCTGGTTCAGTTCTGGCTGTTTCCTTTTCATGGGCTGACAGTTTGTCCAGGAATAACCTTTCGAATCCATATAATGAAGCACAAGCAATTAGATATATAGGTTTTAAACAGTACTAATAGTTATGGTAGGTTACTTCGTATAGACACATATTGTTTGGATGGTATGTTAATCCATGAATTACATTTTTTTCTGTTAAATATTACAAGGGTCTTACTGTGGTTATAACATCTCCTAATTGCTAGAGGATGTAAGCTTGTGGCATCAGCCATGGGTTACTTTCCAGAAGGAGAGCCAATAGCCAATTAGATTTGGGTATACACAGCATAGGGTTGCCTCTGCGTGCACAGTATTTCCAGGCAGGTGAGGTGTAGCTGGTGCTGACGGAGGAGTCTTGCTTATTCTCAAGAGACCATATTTGCTTCATTGTTTTAGTGGCCTTGGTAATTTATTTTGACTTTTTTTTTTTTTTTTTTTTTCAAGAAGGGTCTCCCTGGTAGCCCCAGCTGTCCTGGACTCACTGTGTAGACCAGCTGCCTTAAACTCACAAAAGATCCGCCTCCTCTGCCGTCCCTGAGTGCTAGGATTAAAGGCATGCGCCACCATGCCCGGCCTTGTGATTTGACTTTTTAAATCTTGAGGTTTTCTCACATCCTTTTCATGATCCAGGCTCTGGTCTAAGATATTTATCAGAAACTTTTTGGGATTATATGGCCTCACTAGGGCCAATCCTGTTTGTCCTGGACTGTACAATTCACCCTGTCTTGCTCAGCTGACTCAAAAGTCCTGTTTCTCATAAGATTGGCTATGAGTGATAGTTGCTAAAGCTGGGTTATTATGCAAAGCTCTGTCCTTTCTTATGTATATATTTGAAATTTTCCATTAAATCTTTTAAAGTTCTTTAGCACTAACTCCTGCAACACAACCATTTGCTTTTTTTGTTAGGGTAATACTTAGCTGCACTAAAGGTTATAGGTGACTCTCTAGATAGAACCCCACTCCCTGCCTTCCAAATCAGACATTATGAATGCCAAATTTATAAGCACAAGCTGGGATGACTATTCACCTTCCCAAACCATCCTTCTCTCTTTTTTTTTTTGGTCTTTTCGAGACAGGGTCTCCCTGTAGCTCCAGCTGTCCTGGAACTCACTCTGTAGACCAGGCTGACCTTAAACTCACAAAGATCTGCCTGCCTCTGCCTCCCAAGTGCTAGGATTAAAGGGGTGTGCCACCACGCCCGGCACCATCCTTCTCTTTAAACACAGGATTGACCTTATTTATTTATTTATTTATTTATTTATTTATTTATTTATTTTTATTTTTGGTCTTTTCAAGACAGGGTTTCTCTATAGCCCCAGCTGTCCTGGAACTTGCTTTGTAGACCAGGCTGGCTTTGAACTCACAAAGATCCACCTGCCTCTGCCTCCCAAGTGCTAGGATTAAAGGTGTGCGCCACCACGCCCGGCGGTCCAGCGACCTCATTTATTTTGAAAAGCCAGTTTCTCTGGCAAGGAAAATTTGATTTGTACAATAAGGGTTTTTGGAGAAAGGGTCTCACTATGTAGCCCTGGCTGGCCTGGAACTCACATAGATTTGCCTGCCTCTGCTTCCCAAGTGCTGGGATTATGGCTTGTGCCACCACAAAAAGTTTGAGTGTTAAAATTTCAGTTTATAAATCTTATGAGGCCTTATCAGATGTTTCTTACACCACTCATTGACTGAGAGCCAGGGAAGGACAGTTCTCTTCTCCCAAACCTGTCAGGAGGAGAGGAAACAGCTTGCAGGGGTGGCTTTCTCTGGCTGTGTCTGTCTTAGCCTTCTTTTGTACTTCTTCTGTGGCAGGTGGTTAGAGGTCAGGTCCTGAAATTTATACTTCCCAGAGATTCACAGTCCAGAGAAAGGAGCGGCACCCCGGGTATCTTCCTAGTCAAGAATCATTTGGTTCCTCGGGGGCCATTTTACTCTCGATGCCTTTCTGCACCCTCTTCTTTTTTGTGTGTAGCTAACCAAGATCTTTTTATGTGTATGAGGGTATTACCTGTATGTATGTAAGTGCATACCTGTATGTATGTAAGTGTCATGCAATGCCCAGAAGAGAGTGTGGGACTCCCTTGGAACTGGAGTTACGGATGTCTGTTAGCTGCCATGCGGGTGCTGAGAATTGAACCTGGGTCCTCTGCAAGAGCAGCTGCTGTCACATTTAAACAGCATCTGTTTTCTGGCAAGCTTGAAGACAGAACGAAGAAAGGTTTTGAGGCTTTGAGACTATGTTTAAAATGCTAGCAGTTTAGTGACCTGATGGCTTTGGGGGGTGGCAAGTGGGACGGAAGGAGGAGGGGTCACTGGAGATGGGGTGGGATCTTTCCACTCAGCCTGTGATCTTTGCAGGCCCCTAAAGCTGGACTTGTTCCCTGAGCCTTTGGCTCCAGCCCTTTCTGACAGGGAAATGGAATGAGGCAAAGTGCCTGGTGAGTTTTAAATAGACTCTGCTTGCTGTAGCCAGTAGGCTCAACAGCTAGGAAGGTGAGTGACCCGTCCCAAGAGATTTATCTTGCCTCAGTGCTCTTGCCTCCAGCACCTTGAATGCTGGCTATCCCCAAAGCCTCCTGCCCTCTCTGACCTGACTCCACTGATGTTAACCAGACTCTGGATGGCTTTCCCCGGGGCTTGCCTAGCTTTAGTATTTCTGACATGTTTATTGGTTTTCACTCTTAGTCCTTCCCGGATGCTCTTTTTCCTGTGCTCGCTCTTTTCATCACGAAGTCTCCAGCTGTACCACCGCATACTCATCTCCATCCACTGCTGCTTGTCTCTGTCATGGCTTTTTGTCTCATTCCATCCACTTGCTCATAGCCTCCATGGGGACAATCCAGGCTCTCTGGGGCTTGTGTGTTGTTGATGAGGCAGGAGAATCCACCTCCTTCAGTGACAGGCTTTGGGACCAGAAGTCCAAGATCACTGTGAGTGTTCCAGCACCTCTGGGATACTCCAGATTGAGCATGTGTGTCAGGCCATGTTCAGAAGGGCCACGGACAGGACCTAGGAGTAACTGAATGTTGTAACCTTGCTCCCTAGATTCCTACTAAGAAGTCAAGGAGGTGCGCTGAGATTTTCAGTTTACTAGTAGGTGATGGATGGCATGGAGGTTTATCAAGTTGGGGCTACAATCTCAGTTGTGAGCCAGTGACAGCTCTGGACTGGGAAACAGACCTCAGTGATGGCGGTGCTTCTCGCTGTGTGCCAATGCAATAGGCTAGCCAAGGAAGCGAATCAAAGAAATCAGTGTGGGACAAAGGTAACACAAAAGCCACAAAAGTGATGGCCAGTGCCCATCCGAGGGTACACTCAGAAAAGGAGACAGAGAAGGGGCTGGGCAAAGGCTCAAGGCTGGGTTGCTGGCGAGCTGGCATGAGAGGAAAAAAGTCAGGGCAGGACCTGGACTGAGACGCAGCGTCCAGCTCTGCCAAGTCGAGGCAAGCAAGAGGAAAGAGGCCATCCATGATTGCTCCCCCACACTCATCTAGGTCCTTTACCCCTTTCTTTTCTACTTCTGTCTTCATGTTACATCAACAGAAAGCAAGCCAAAAAAGGGCAATTTGTCTTTTTTTTTTTTTTTTTTTTTTGGTCTTTTTGAGACACAGTTTCCCTTTAGTCCCAGTTGGCCTGGAGCTCACTCTATAGACCAGGCTAGCCTTGAACTCACAGAGATCTGCCTGCCCCTGCCTCCCGAGTTCTGGGATTAAAGGTGTGCACCACCACACCCAGTGGCAATTTGTCTTTGAGAGGCGATAATGAGGACTGGAGAATTTAAGGTTGGATGCACTCCCCCTTTGCTGTTTCTCTGGTCTCTCAGGTCAGTAGCTAGGAGAGGCAGCACCCTCAGCAGAGCTCCTGTGCAGCCTGAGAGACAGTGAAGTGCCTGGCGCCAGGTAGCCAGTAGTGGTGTCTATCCATAGAACTTCTCCAGGCTAGCCCAGCTGGAGAGCAGGGCTGTTCCAGCAGCTCCATCACTAGGCTCCTCTCCTCTCCCCCTAGGAACTGAGCTTTGCAGAGGTAGAAGAAAGAGAAAAGAGAACTTTTATTCTTGCTTTAAAATTTGTTTTAGGGGCTGGAGAAAATGAAGGCTCAGATATTAAGAGCACTGGTTGCTCTTGCAGAGAACCTGGGTTTGGTTTCCAGCCCACATGGCACCTGTAACTCTAGTTCATAGGATCTGACACCCTCTTCTGGCATCCATGGGTATTGTACATATACATGTAGGCAAAACACTCATGCACGCAAAATAAGAATAATTTTATTTTTTTAATATTTTATTTATTGGCCAGGCATGGTGGCCCATGCCTTTAATCTCAGGAGGCAGAGGCAGGCAGGTTTCTGTGAGTTCAAGACCAGCCTGGTCTATACAGTGAGTTCCAGGCCAGCTGGGGCTAAATGAAGACCCTGTCTCACAAAGACAAAAAAAATTTATTTTTTATGTGCATGACTGTATTGCCCGCATGTATGTAAGTGCACAACATGCTCATGGAGGTCAGAAGATGGTGTTGGATCCCCTAGAGTGGAGTTATGGATGGTTGTTGGCCACCATGTGGGTGCTGGGAACTGAACCCAAGTCCTCTATAAGAGCGTCCAGTGCTCTTAAACACAGCCATCTCTCTAGCCCCAAGAATCCCTTTTTTTTTTTTTTTTTTTTATTTTTGAGACAGGGTCTCCCTCTAGCCCCAGCTAGGGATTATATGGCCTCACTAGGGCCAATCCTGTTTGTCCTGGACTGTACAATTCACCCTGTCTTGCTCAGCTGACTCAAAAGTCCTGTTTCTCATAAGATTGGCTATGAGTGATAGTTGCTAAAGCTGGGTTATTATAGCAAGCTCTGTCCTTTCATTTGATATATATTTGAATTTTCCAGTAAAATCTTTTTAAAGTTTCTTTAGCCACTAACTCCTGCTAAACAACCATTGCTTTTTTTGTTAGGGTAAATACATTAGCTGCACTAAAGGTTATAGGTGACTCTCTAGATAGAACCCCACTCCCTGCCTTCCAAATCAGACATTATGAATGCCAAATTTATAAGCACAAGCTGGGATGACTATTCACCTTCCCAAACCATCCTCTCTCTTTTTTTTTTTTTTTGGTCTCTTTTCGAGTACGGGTCTCCCGTAGCTCCAGCTGTCCTGGAAACTCACTACTGGTAGACAGGCTGCCTTAAACTCACAAAATCTGCCTTGGCCTCCTGCCTTCCCAGTGCTAAGGATTAAAAGGGGTGTGACCCACGCCCCGGCACATCTTTCTTTACACGATTTGACTTCTTTATTCTTTTTTTTTTTATTTTTATTGTATGTATTTCTTGATTTACTTTAGTTTATTTTTGGTTCTTTTCAAGACAGGGTTTTCTCCTATAAGCCCCCAGCTGATCCTGGAACTTGCTTTGTAGTTACTCAGCGGCTTTGAACTCACAAAACCACCTGCTGCCTCCCAAGTTGGGCTAGGATTCGAGAAAGGTGTGAGCACAGCCCCGGCCCGGCGGGCCCAGCGACCCCTCATATTAAGTGGGAAAAGCCAGTGTTCTCTGGCAAGGAAAAGTTGATTTGTACAATAAGGTTTTGGGAAGGGTTCACGAAGGAGCTGCTGGCTGACCTCACTATGTAGAGCCCTGGCTTGGAACTCACATAGGATTTGCCGCTCTGCTTCCCAAGTGCTGGGATTATGGCTTGTGCCACCCACAAAAGTTTGAGTGTTAAAATTTCAGTTATAAATCTTATGAGGCCTTATCAGATGTTTCTTACACCACTCATTGACTGAGAGCCAGGGAAGGACAGTTCTCTTCTCCCAAACCTGTCAGGAGGAGAGGAAACAGCTTGCAGGGGTGGCTTTCTCTGGCTGTGTCTGTCTTAGCCTTCTTTTGTACTTCTTCTGTGGCAGGTGGTTAGAGGTCAGGTCCTGAAATTTATACTTCCCAGAGATTCACAGTCCAGAGAAAGGAGCGGCACCCCGGGTATCTTCCTAGTCAAGAATCATTTGGTTCCTCGGGGGCCATTTTACTCTCGATGCCTTTCTGCACCCTCTTCTTTTTGTGTGTAGCTAACAGGATCTTTTTAATGTGTTGAGTGGTATTTACCTGTATGTATGTAAGTGCTACCATGTCATGTATGTAAGTGTCAGCAATGCCCGAAGAGCGTGTGGGACTCCCCTGGAAAACTGGAGTTACGGATGTCTGTTAGCTGCCATGCGTGGGCTGAGAATTGAACCTGGGTCCTCTGCAAGAGCAGCTGCTGTCACATTTAAACAGCATCGTGTTTTCTGGCAAGCTTGAAGACAGAACGAAGAAAGGTTTTGAGGCTTTGAGACTATGTTTAAAATGCTAGCAGTTTAGTGACCTGATGGCTTTGGGGGGTGGCAAGTGGGACGGAAGGAGGAGGGGTCACTGGAGATGGGGTGGGATCTTTCCACTCAGCCTGTGATCTTTGCAGGCCCCTAAAGCTGGACTTGTTCCCTGAGCCTTTGGCTCCAGCCCTTTCTGACAGGGAAATGGAATGAGGCAAAGTGCCTGGTGAGTTTTAAATAGACTCTGCTTGCTGTAGCCAGTAGGCTCAACAGCTAGGAAGGTGAGTGACCCGTCCCAAGAGATTTATCTTGCCTCAGTGCTCTTGCCTCCAGCACCTTGAATGCTGGCTATCCCCAAAGCCTCCTGCCCTCTCTGACCTGACTCCACTGATGTTAACCAGACTCTGGATGGCTTTCCCCGGGGCTTGCCTAGCTTTAGTATTTCTGACATGTTTATTGGTTTTCACTCTTAGTCCTTCCCGGATTTTCCTTGCTCGCTCTTTTCATCACGAAGTCTCCAGCTGTACCACCGCATACTCATCTCCATCCACTGCTGCTTGTCTCTGTCATGGCTTTTTGTCTCATTCCATCCACTTGCTCATAGCCTCCATGGGGACAATCCAGGCTCTCTGGGGCTTGTGTTTGTTGATGAGGCAGGAGAATCCACCTCCTTCAGTGACAGGCTTTGGGACCAGAAGTCCAAGATCACTGTGAGTGTTCCAGCACCTCTGGGATACCTCCAGATTGAGCATGTGTGTCAGGCCATGTTCAGAAGGGCCACGGACAGGACCTAGGAGTAACTGAATGTTGTAACCTTGCTCCCTAGATTCCTACTAAGAAGTCAAGGAGGTGCGCTGAGATTTTCAGTTTACTAGTAGGTGATGGATGGCATGGAGGTTTATCAAGTTGGGGCTACAATCTCAGTTGTGAGCCAGTGACAGCTCTGGACTGGGAAACAGACCTCAGTGATGGCGGTGCTTCTCGCTGTGTGCCAATGCAATAGGCTAGCCAAGGAAGCGAATCAAAGAAATCAGTGTGGGACAAAGGTGACACAAAAGCCACAAAAGTGATGGCCAGTGCCCATCCGAGGGTTACACGCAGAAAGGAGACAGAGAAGGGGCTGGGCAAAGGCTCAAGGCTGGGTTGCTGGCGAGCTGGCATGAGAGGAAAAAAGTCAGGGCAGGACCTGGACTGAGACGCAGCGTCCAGCTCTGCCAAGTCGAGGCAAGCAAAGAGGAAAGAGGCCATCCATGATTGCTCCCCCACACTCATCTAGGTCCTTTACCCCTTTCTTTTCTACTTCTGTCTTCATTGTTACCATCAACATAAAGCAATCCAAAAAAGGGCATTTGTTTTTTCTTTTTTTTTTTTTTTTTTGGTCTTTTGAGACACAGTTTCCCTTAGTCCCCATTGGCCTGGAGCTCACTCTATAGACCGGCTAGCCTTTAACTCACAGAGATCATGCCTGCCCCTGCACTCCTCCCGAGTGTCTGGGATTAAAGGCTGTGCACCACCCACCCAGTGGCAATTTGTCTTCTGAGAGGCGATAATGAGGACTGGCAGAATTTAAGGTTGGTATGCACTCCCCCTTTGCTTGTTTTCTCTGGTCTCTAGGTCCATGTAGCTAGGAGAGCCGCAGACCCTCAGCAGAGCTCCCTGTGCAGCCTGAGAGACAGTGACGTGACTGGCGCCAGGGTAGCCCAGTGTGGTTCTATCCATAGAACTTCTCCAGGCTAGCCCAGCTGGAGAGCAGGGCTGTTCCAGCAGCTCCATCACTAGGCTCCTCTCCTCTCCCCCTAGGAACTGAGCTTTGCAGAGGTAGAAGAAAGAGAAAAGAGAACTTTTATTCTTGCTTTAAAATTTTGTTTTAGGGCTGAGAAAGAAAATGAACGCTCAGATATTAAGACACTGGTTGTCTTGCGAGAACCTGGTTTGGTTCCAACACCCATTGGCCAACTGCCTGTAACCTAGTCTCATGGATATCACCCCTTCGGCGATCCATGGGATTGTACATTATACATGGTAGCAAAAACACTCATGCACGCAAAAATAAGAATAATTTTATTTTTTTAATATTTATTTATTGGCAGCATGTGGCCCATGCCTTTAATCTCAGGAGGCCAGAGGCAGGCGGTTTTCGTGAGTTCAAGACCAGCCTGCGTCTATTACAGTGAGTTCCAGCCAGCTGCCGGGGCTAAATGAAGACCCTGTCTCAAAAGACAACAAAATATTTAAAATTTTCTTTTTTTTTATTCATGCTGTATTCTCGCTCGCAGTTGTTGTAAGTGCCACATGCCATGGAGGTCAGAAGATGGTGTTGGATTCCCCTAGAGTGGATGTTATGGATGGTTTTGGCACCATGTGGGTGCTGGGACTGAACCCAAGGTCCTCTATAAAGCGTCCAGTTGCTCTTAAAACAGCCATCTCTCTAGCCCACAAGAATCCCTTTTTTTTTTTTTTTTTTAGTATTTTTGAGAACAGGGCTCCCTCTTAGCCCCAGCTAGCCTAGAACTGCACTTTGTAGACCAGGCTGGCCTTGAATTCCCAGAATCTGCCCACTCTCTGTTCCTCCTTTAAGTGCTAAGGAATCCTTAATTTTTTCTTTTTTTTTGGTCTTTTGAGACAGGGTCTCCCTGTAGCAACCAGCTGTCCTGGACTCACTTTGTAGCACCAGGCGGCCTTGAAACCACAAAGATCCTGCCTGCCTCTGCCTCCCAATTACTAGGATTAAAGGCGGTGCCACCACGCCCGCAAGAATCAATTTTTTTTTTAAAATTTTTTTTTGTTATTTATTTTTGTATGTGTATGAATGTATTGTCTGCATGCAGGTCTGTGCACCCGTGTCGTGCAATGCCGCGGAGGTCAGAAGAGGGTCTCGGATTCCCCTGGAACTGGAGTTCTCCTGGAATTGGAGTTACAGACGGTTCTTAGCCGCCATGTGGGTGCTGGGGATCGAACCCGGGTCCTCTGCAAGAGCGTTGGTGCTCTTAACCGCTAGGCTATCTCTCCAGCCCCAAGAATCAATTTTTTAAAGTAAAAAAGAAGCCAGGCATGATGGATCATGCCTTTAATCCCAGCACTTGGGAGGCAGAGGCAGGTGGATCTCTGTGAGGTCAAGGCCAGCCTGATCTACATAGCAAGTTCCAGGCCTGCTGGGGCTACAGGGAGTACCTGTCTCAAAAAAACCAAACCAAACCAAAACAAAACAAAAAACCTGAGAGAAATGGATGAATATCTGAAGTCCTGGGATTCACCAAAGCTTAACCAAGAAGAGATTGACAGCTTAAACAGACCCATAATACTTGAGGAAATTGAAGATGTAATAAAAACCCTCCCAACTAAAAAAAGCCCAGGCCCTGATGGTTCCACAGCAGAATTCTATAAAACATTTAAAGAGGTCTTACAACCATTACTACTCAAACTTTTCAGAAGGATACAGAGGGAATTATCCCAAATTCCTTCTATGAAGCCAGCATCACTCTAATATCAAAACCAGGTAAAGATATAAACAAGGTGTGGCTGGAGAGATGGCTCAGCGGTTAAAAGCACCGACTGCTCTTGCAGAGGACCCAGGTTGGATTCCCAGCACCCACATGGCGGCTAAGAACCGTCTTTAACTATGGCTCCAGGGGAATCTGACACCCTCTTCTGAACTCCGTGGTATTGCACAACACAGGTGCACAAACCTACATGCAGACAGTACACTCATACACATAAAAAAAAAAGACACAAACAAGAAAGAAAACTATAGACCCATATCATTAATGAATACAGATGCAAAAATTCTCAACAAAATACTTGCAAATTGCATACAGACCCACATCAAAAAGATCATCCATCATGACCATCTGGATTCATACCAGAGGTGCAGGGATGGTTCAACATATGTAAATCAATAAATATCATAAAACACATGAATGGACTGAAAGACAAAAACCACACAATCTTCTCAATTGATGCAGAAAAAGCTTTCAACAAAATCCAGCATCCCTTCATGCTTAAAGTCCTAGAGGGAATTGGACTGGAGGGATCATTCCTCACTGTAATCAAAGTCATATACAGGAAACCCACAGCCAACATCATCCTAAATGGAGAAAAGTTGGAAGCATTCCCCTTAAAGGCAGGAACATGGCAAGGCTGTCCACTATCACCACTCCTCTTCAATATAGTGCTTGAAATGCTTGCTAGGGCAATAAGGTGA
This sequence comes from Rhizomys pruinosus, assembly GCA_009823505.1. Lineage (NCBI taxonomy): Eukaryota > Metazoa > Chordata > Mammalia > Rodentia > Spalacidae > Rhizomys > Rhizomys pruinosus. The sequence continues at coordinate 741,764 of VZQC01008741.1, read as the reverse complement.
GAAAGGGAAATTAAAGGAGTACTAATTGGAAAAGAGGAAGTAAAACTTATCCCTTTTTGTAGATGATATGATAGTTTACCTAAGGGATGCTAAAAACTCCACCAGAAAAGTCTTAAAAATGATTAAAAGTTTCAGTAAAGTGGCAGGATACAAAATAAACCTAGAAAAATCAGTAGACTTTCTTTACACCAACAATAAGCAACTGGAGAAGGAATATAAGGAGACCTTCCCAATCACAATAGCCTCAAAAAACCCACAATATCTAGGAATAAATCTAACCAAAGACACCAAACACCTCTCCAACAAAAATTTTAAAACCCTGAAGAAGGAGATTGAAAATGACATCACAAGATGGAAAGACCTCCCTGCTCGTGGATTGGAAAAATTAATACAGTAAAAACGTCCATTCTACTCAAATTAATATACAGATTCAATGCAATCCCAATCAAAATCCCCATGAGCTTTTTCACAGACTCAGAAAAAAAAAATCCTTACGTTCATATGGAAAAACAAAAGACCCCAAATAGCTAAAGCAACCCTGAGTGAAAAGTGCAATAATGGGGGGGATTACATTACCAGACTTCAAGCTGTATTACAGGGCTATAGTCATAAGGACAGCCTGGTACTGGCAACAAAACAGAACCATTGACCAATGGAACAAAATTGAAGATCCAAACTTGAGCTCATGTGACTTCAGCCACCTCATTTTTGACAAAGGGACCAAAAAAGCTCAAATGGTATTGCCAAAACTGGATCACCATTTGTAGAAGAACAAAAACCCCTACCTCTTGCCCTGTACAAAAATAAACTCCAAGTGGATCAAAGATCTCAACCTGAAACCTGAAACCTTGAAGGTGATAGAAGAAAAAGTCAGCAGCAACCTACAAGACATAGGCGTAGGAAAAGACTTTCTAAATCAAACAGCAGCTGCACAGGAAATAAGGACAACTGAAAAGTGGGACCTCATCAAACTCAAAAGCTTTTTAGCACTTGGGAGGCACAGGCAGGTGGATCTTTGTGAGTTCAAGGCCAGCCTGGTCTACAGAGTGAGTTCCAAGACAGCTGGGGCTACAGGGAGACCCTGTCTCGAAAAGACAAAAAAACAAACACACACAAAACCCACTTTTGTACAGCTAAAGAAACAAGGAAGTGAAGAGAAAACCCACAGAGTGGGAGGAAACCTTCACCACTGATATATCTGACAGCATTAACATCCAGAATATATAAACTACTTTAAAAACAGAAGAAAACAAATGACCTACTCAAAAGATGTGAGTAAAGAGATGAACAGAGACTTCATCAGTAAGGAAGTAAAGATGGCTGAGAAATATCTTTAAAAAGTTGTTCAGGGCCGGGCGTGGTGGTGCATGCCTTTAATCCTAGCACTTGGGAGGCAGAGGCAGGCGGATCTTTGTGAGTTCAAGGCCAGCCTGGTCTACAGAGCGAGTTCCAGGACAGCTGGGGCTACAAGGAGACCCTGTCTCGAAAAGACAAAAAAACAAACACACACAAAACCCACTTTTGTACAGCTAAAGAAACAAGGAAGTGAAGAGAAAACCCACAGAGTGGGAGGAAACCTTCACCACTGATATATCTGACAGCATTAACATCCAGAATATATAAACTACTTTAAAAACAGAAGAAAACAAATGACCTACTCAAAAGATGTGAGTAAAGAGATGAACAGAGACTTCATCAGTAAGGAAGTAAAGATGGCTGAGAAATATCTTTAAAAAGTTGTTCAGGGCCGGGCGTGGTGGTGCATGCCTTTAATCCTAGCACTTGGGAGGCAGAGGCAGGCGGATCTTTGTGAGTTCAAGGCCAGCCTGGTCTACAGAGCGAGTTCCAGGACAGCTGGGGCTACAAGGAGACCCTGTCTCGAAAAGACAAAAAAACAAACACACACAAAACCCACTTTTGTACAGCTAAAGAAACAAGGAAGTGAAGAGAAAACCCACAGAGTGGGAGGAAACCTTCACCACTGATATATCTGACAGCATTAACATCCAGAATATATAAACTACTTTAAAAACAGAAGAAAACAAATGACCTACTCAAAAGATGTGAGTAAAGAGATGAACAGAGACTTCATCAGTAAGGAAGTAAAGATGGCTGAGAAATATCTTTAAAAAGTTGTTCAGGGCCGGGCGTGGTGGTGCATGCCTTTAATCCTAGCACTTGGGAGGCAGAGGCAGGCAGATCTTTGTGAGTTCAAGGCCAGCCTGGTCTACAGAGCGAGTTCCAGGACAGCTGGGGCTACAAGGAGACCCTGTCTCGAAAAGACAAAAAAAAAAAAAAAAGTTGTTCAGGGCTGGAGAGATAGCCTAGCAGTTAAGNAATAAATTTTTATAGCCAATGTTTTATTTTACGCTCTGTGCATTTCATACAAGTAAATTAAAAAAATTTAAAGGTGTGCACCACCAAGCCCAGGAACTAAAAATTTTTAACACAATGTATTCAGGAAATCTCTCTGGTCCTCAATCTGCTTAAGGAGCCTGTGTAACTATTCTTGCATATATACTGTCCTTCACGGAGTATGGTATGGTTGTATGTGACTATTAATTTTTTTATTTTCGAGACTTTCGGGTCTCCTGTGCCCAGAAGCCTGGAAAACTCTTTATGTAGACCAGGATGCCTTTGAACTCACAGAGATCCTCCGCCCTCCCTAGAGCTAGGATTAAAGGTGTATACCCCCATGCCTGCTTTTTCAATTTATTTTTTAATTATTTTTAATTATTTTTATTTTCTTTCCGTATGTGTATTGTATGAATGTATTGTCTGATGCAAGTCTGTGCACCCGTTGCATCAACGCCTCGGAGTGTTCCGAATGAGGTGTCACCTTCCCCTGGAACTGGCGTTTCTCCTGGAATTGGAGTTTCCAGACGGCTCTCGGCCGCTATGTGGTGCTGGGGATTCGAAACCCAGGTCCTCTGCCAAAAAGCAGTCTGCTCTCTTAAACCGTAGGCCATCTCTTAGCCCCGTATTTTTTAATATTTTATTTTTAATTCTTTTTTTTTTTTTTTTTTTTTTTTTTTTTTTTTTTTTGGGAGAGGGGTGTCTTTGAGACAGGGTCTCCCTGTAGCCCCAGATGGCCTAGAACTCACTATGTAGGACCAGGCTGGCCTGGAACTTGCTATTTCTCACAGAGATCCTCCTGCCTTCGCCTCTGCCTCCTGAGTGCTGGATTAACGTCGTGTGCCACCTTGCTATGTTCATTGTGTTTTGATCATAATCACCCCCACTTTATTTGACTTAAATAATTTTTTTTATTATTTTTATTTTTATGTGTATTGCCTGGATTGTACTGTGTACCTGTGCCAGCATTACCTACCGAAGTCAGGAAGAGGGCCATCAAGATCTTCGGAACTGAGTTTGAATGGTGGTTAGCCACCATGTGATGTGCTGGGAACTGAACAAGGTCCTTGCAAGAGCAAACCGTTGCTCTTAGTCTCTGAGCTATCTCTCAACCCTGATTTGACTTTTTTTTTTTTAATTGATGTTTTGGTATTTCATACTCATTTTCCATCAGTTCAGGCATATTCCATTTCCCTTTCCCCACCCCCCCCACCCCATTCCAGATTATGCAGCTGCCATGACTGTCTGCATCTTTCTCTCAAGTTTTTTTTTTCATTTTTAGCAATAAGTGATAATTTTTTTTATTTTTTTTATTATTAATTTTATTTTATTTCTGTATGGTGTATGAATGTACTGTCTCATGAAGATCATGTGCACCCGTGTATGCAATGCCGCGGAGGAGGTCAGAATGAGTGGTCGTCGGATTCCCCTGGAACTGGAAGTTCTCCTGGAATTGGTCGTTTTCAGACGGTTCTCAGCCGCAATGTGGGTGCTGGGGATCGACCCCAGGTCCTCTGCAAGAGCGGTCGTGCTCTTAACCTGCTTTTAGGCCATCTCTCCAGCCCCGCAATACGTGATGAGTCAAAGCATCCTTCATGTATAACCAACTTGCAGGCAGTTGTGCCCAAACCTACACAGCCCCACTGGGTCCCCCCATCCAGCGGGGGGGGGGGTGGGGGTGGGCTTGTATGTTCCATCAAATTGATCCCAATGAGTGTCCAAGATATATTGCTGTAGTTTCACCCTTCACCCCAATCGCAGCCCTTACATTCTACCATGCCCCCTTTCCGCAGATTATTCCCTAAGCTTACAAAAGGAGCACAGGTGGATTAGAAGCAAAAACAGTCGACTTCTCTGGAGCTGTTGCTTCGGACTCTGGTCAGTTCTGGCTGTGTCCTTTCATGGGCTGTGGACCGTTGTTCAAGGAATACCCTTGCGATCCTACTAATGAAGCAACAAGCAATTAGATATATAGGTTATTTAAACAGCACTAATAAATATGGTAGGTTACTTTCGTACGCCCAATATTGTTTGGATGGTATGTTGATCTATGAATTGCATTTTTTCCTGTTTAATATTACAGGGTCTTACTGGGGCTTATAAAATCTCCTAATGCTGCGGATGTAAGTTTGTTGCATCAGCCATGGGTTACTCTTCCAAGGAGAGAATCCATAGCCAATTAGATTTGGGGTGTATATAAATGCATCTGGTGCTCTGCTGCACCTTATTTCCAGGCAGGTGAGGTAGCTGGTGCTGACGGCGGAGTCTTTGCTGACTTCAAGGAGACCCATATTGCTTTATTGGTTTAGTGGGCCTTGGTAATGTGGATTTGAGCTTTTTTTTTTTCTTTTTGTTCTTTTCAAAGACCGGGCTCCTGTTAGCCTCAGATGTCCGGAACCCACTGTGTCGGACCAGCTGCCCTTTGAACTCACAGAGATCGCTGCCTCTGCCTCCCGGTGCTAAGATTAAAGGCATTGCGCCCCCCTGCCCGCCTTGTTGTTGATTGATTTTAAATCTTGAGGTTTTTTCTCACTCCTTTTCATTGATCCAGGGCGCTCTGGTCTAAGATATTTATCAGAAACTTTTTGGGATTATATGGCCTCACTAGGGCCAATCCTGTTTGTCCTGGACTGTACAATTCACCCTGTCTTGCTCAGCTGACTCAAAAGTCCTGTTTCTCATAAGATTGGCTATGAGTGATAGTTGCTAAAGCTGGGTTATTATGCAAAGCTCTGTCCTTTCTTATGTATATATTTGAAATTTCCATTAATTTTAAAGTTTCTTTACACTAACTCCTGCAACACAACCATTTGCTTTTTTTGTTAGGGTAATACTTAGCTGCACTAAAGGTTATAGGTGACTCTCTAGATAGAACCCCACTCCCTGCCTTCCAAATCAGACATTATGAATGCCAAATTTATAAGCACAAGCTGGGATGACTATTCACCTTCCCAACCCATCTTCTCTTCTTTTTTTTTTGGTCTTTTCGAGACGGGTCTCCTGTAGCTCCGCTGTCCTGAACTCACTCTTTGTAGACCAGGCTACCTTAACTCACCAATATGCCTGCTTCGCCTCCGCAAGTGCTAGGGTTAAAGTGGTGTGCCACCACGCCCGGCACCATCCTTCTCTTTAAACACAGGATTGACCTTATTCTTTATTTATTTATTTATTTATTTATTATTTATTTTATTTTTGCGTCTTTTCAAGGACAGGGTTTCTATAGCCCCAGCTGTCCTGGATACTTGCTTGTTGTAGAACCGGCCTTGAACTTCAAAGATCCACCTGCCTCTGCCTCCCAAGTGCTAGATTATTAAGGTGTTGTGCCACCACGCCCGGCGGCCCAGCGACCTCATTTATTTTGAAAAGCCAGTTTCTCTGGCAAGGAAAATTTGCTTTGTTAACCATAAGGGTTTTTTTTTTTTTTTGTGACAGGGTCTCTATTTAGCCCTGGCTGGCTGGAACTCACAGTTAGATTTGCCTGGCCCGCTTCTAAGTGCTGGGATTATTGGCTTGTGCCCACAACACAATAAGTTTGAGTGTTAAAATTTCAGTTTATAAATCTTATGAGGCCTTATCAGATGTTTCTTACACCACTCATTGACTGAGAGCCAGGGAAGGACAGTTCTCTTCTCCCAAACCTGTCAGGAGGAGAGGAAACAGCTTGCAGGGGTGGCTTTCTCTGGCTGTGTCTGTCTTAGCCTTCTTTTGTACTTCTTCTGTGGCAGGTGGTTAGAGGTCAGGTCCTGAAATTTATACTTCCCAGAGATTCACAGTCCAGAGAAAGGAGCGGCACCCCGGGTATCTTCCTAGTCAAGAAGAACTCATTTGCGTTCTCGGGGGCCCATTTTTACTCTCATGCCTTTCTTCACCCTCTTCTTTCCTTTCTATATTTATTTTTATTAATTTTATGTGTATGAGGGTATTACCGTATGTATGTAAGTGCATACCTGTATGTATGTAAGTGTCATCAATGCCCAGAAGAGAGTGTTGGCACTCCCTTGGAACTGGAGTTACATGTCTTTTAGCTGCCATGCGGGTGCTGAGCATTGAACCTGGGTCCTCTGCAGAGCAAGCTGCTGTCACATTTAAACAGCATCTGTTTTCTGGCAAGCTTGAAGACAGAACGAAGAAAGGTTTTGAGGCTTTGAGACTATGTTTAAAATGCTAGCAGTTTAGTGACCTGATGGCTTTGGGGGGTGGCAAGTGGGACGGAAGGAGGAGGGGTCACTGGAGATGGGGTGGGATCTTTCCACTCAGCCTGTGATCTTTGCAGGCCCCTAAAGCTGGACTTGTTCCCTGAGCCTTTGGCTCCAGCCCTTTCTGACAGGGAAATGGAATGAGGCAAAGTGCCTGGTGAGTTTTAAATAGACTCTGCTTGCTGTAGCCAGTAGGCTCAACAGCTAGGAAGGTGAGTGACCCGTCCCAAGAGATTTATCTTGCCTCAGTGCTCTTGCCTCCAGCACCTTGAATGCTGGCTATCCCCAAAGCCTCCTGCCCTCTCTGACCTGACTCCACTGATGTTAACCAGACTCTGGATGGCTTTCCCCGGGGCTTGCCTAGCTTTAGTATTTCTGACATGTTTATTGGTTTTCACTCTTAGTCCTTCCCGGATGCTCGCTCTTTTCATCACGAAGTCTCCAGCTGTACCACCCATACTCATCTCCATCCACTGCTGCTTGTCTCTGTCATGGCTTTTTGTCTCATTCCATCCACTTGCTCATAGCCTCCATGGGGACAATCCAGGCTCTCTGGGGCTTGTGTATTGTTGATGAGGCAGGAGAATCCACCTCCTTCAGTGACAGGCTTTGGGACCAGAAGTCCAAGATCACTGTGAGTGTTCCAGCACCTCTGGGATACCCCAGATTGAGCATGTGTGTCAGGCCATGTTCAGAAGGGCCACGGACAGGACCTAGGAGTAACTGAATGTTGTAACCTTGCTCCCTAGATTCCTACTAAGAAGTCAAGGAGGTGCGCTGAGATTTTCAGTTTACTAGTAGGTGATGGATGGCATGGAGGTTTATCAAGTTGGGGCTACAATCTCAGTTGTGAGCCAGTGACAGCTCTGGACTGGGAAACAGACCTCAGTGATGGCGGTGCTTCTCGCTGTGTGCCAATGCAATAGGCTAGCCAAGGAAGCGAATCAAAGAAATCAGTGTGGGACAAAGGTGACACAAAAGCCACAAAAGTGATGGCCAGTGCCCATTCCGATGGTACACTCAGAACCGGAGACAGAGAAGGGGCTGGGCAAAGGCTCAAGGCTGGGTTGCTGGCGAGCTGGCATGAGAGTGAAAAAAAGCAGGGCAGGGACCTGGTACTGCGACGCAGCGGTCCAGCTCTGCCAAGGTCGAGGCAAAGCAAGATGGAAATAGGCCATCAATGATTTCCCCCAAACTCATCTTTTTCGTCCTTTACCCCTTTCTTTTATACTTTGCTTCATGTTTACCTCAACAGAAAGCAAGCCAAAAAAGGGCAATTTGTCTTTTTTTTTTTTTTTGGTCTTTTTGAGACCACTAGTTTCCCTTTAGTCCAGTTGGCCATGGGAGCTCACTCTATAGACCCGGCTTAGCCTTGAATCACAGAGATCTGGGCCTGCCTCTGCCTCCCGCAGTTCTGGGCTTAAAGGTGTGCACCACCACCCCATGCCATTTGTCTTGGAGGCGATAATGAGGACTGGAGAATTTAAGGTTGGATGCACTCCCCCTTTGCTGTTTCTCTGGTCTCTCAGGTCAGTAGCTAGGAGAGGCAGCACCCTCAGCAGAGCTCCTGTGCAGCCTGAGAGACAGTGAAGTGCCTGGCGCCAGGTAGCCAGTAGTGGTGTCTATCCATAGAACTTCTCCAGGCTAGCCCAGCTGGAGAGCAGGGCTGTTCCAGCAGCTCCATCACTAGGCTCCTCTCCTCTCCCCCTAGGAACTGAGCTTTGCAGAGGTAGAAGAAAGAGAAGAAAAGAGAAACTTTTATTTTTGTCTTTAAGAATGCTTTTAGGGGCTGGAGAAAATGAAGGCTCAGATATTAAGAGCACTGGTTGCTTTGCAGAAGACACCTGGGGGTTCCAGTGCCCACATGGCACCTGTAACTCTAGTTCATAGGATCTGACACCCTCTTCTGGCATCCATGGGTATTGTCCATATACATGTAGGCAAAACCCTCATGCCCGCAAAATAAGAATAATTTTCTTTTTTAGATTTATTTATTGGCCCGGCATGTGGCCCCATGCCTTTAATCTCAGGAGGCAGAGGCAGGCAGGTTTTGTGAGTTACAAGGACCAGCTTGGTCTATACAGTGCGTTCCAGGCAGCGGGGCTCTAAATGAACGACCTGTCTCACACAGACAAAAAAATTTATTTTAGTGACATGAGTGTTATGCCCGAATGTATGTAAGTGCACAACATGCTCATGGAGGTCAGATAGATGGTGTTGGATCCCCTAGAGGGAGTTATGGATGGTTGTGGCAACCCATTGTGGGTGCTGGGAACTGAACCCAAGTCCTCAAAAAGAGGTCCATTGCTCTAAAACACAGCCATTCTCTCTAGCCCAAGAAATCCCTTTTTTTTTTTTTTTTGAGTATTTTTGAGACAGGGTCTCCTCTCGCCCCAGCTACGCCTAGAACTTCACTTTGTAGGGACCCGGCTGGCCTTGAATTCCAGAGTATCTGGCCCACCTCTTCCTCCTTTAGTGCTAAGAATCAATTTTTTTCTTTTTTTTTGGTTTCTTTTTGAGAAAGGGTCTCCCTGGAGACCAGCTGTCCTGGATCACTCTGTAGACCCAGGTGGCCTTGCTTGAACTCACAAAGATTGGCTGCCTCTGCCTCCCACGTACTGGATTAAAGGCGTGTGCACACGCCCGCAAGAATCAATTTTTTTTTATACTTTTTTTTTATTTATTTATTTTTGTATGGTCTTGATGTATTGTCTGCTGCAGGTCTGTGCACCAGCGGTCGTGCAATGCGCGGAGGTCAGAAGAGGGTCTCGGATTTCCCCTGGAACTGGAGTTCTCCTGGAATTGGATGTACAATACTGGGTTTTCAGCCGCATTTGTGGGTGCTGGGGATCGGAACCCGGGTCCTCTTTGCAAGAGCGTTGGTGCTCTTAACCGCTAGGCTATCTCTCCAGCCCCAAGAATCCACTTTTTTTAAAGTAAAAAAGAAAGCCAGGCCGTGGATCTTGCCTTTAATCCCAGGCACTTGGGAGGCAGCCAGGCAGGTGGATCTCTTGATGGCAAGGCCCCAGGCCTGATCTACATAGCAAAGTCAAGCCTGCTGGGGCTATCCAGGAGTACCTGTCTCAAAAAAACCAAACCAAACCAAAAAAAACACAAAAAACCTGAGAGAATAATGGATGATATATCTGAAATCCTGGGATCCACCAAAGCTTAACCAAGAAGAGATTGACAGCTCTACAACAGACCCATACTACTTGAGGAAATTGAAGATGTAATATAAAAACCCTCCCCACTAAAAAAAGCCCAGACCCTGATGGTTTCCACAGCAGAATTCTATAAACATTCAAAGAGGGTCTTACAACATTTACTACTCAAATTTTTTAGAAGGGTACAGAGGGAATTATCCCAATTCCTTCTATGAGGCCAGGATCACTCTAATATCAAAACAGGTAAAGATCTAAACAATGTGTGGGCTGGAGGAGATGGGCCTCTCAAGCGGTTTAAAAGCACAGACTGCTCTTGCAGAGGACCCAGGTTGGTTACCAGTACCCACATGGGCTCCTTACAGAACCGTCTTTAACTATGTCTCAGGGGATATCTGACACCCTCTTCTGGAATCCGTGTATTGCACAACCACAGGTGCAAAAACCTACATTGCCGGACAGTACCAACTCATACACATAAAAAAAAAAAGACCACAAACAAGAAAGAAAAACTATAGGCCCATATCATAAGAATACAGATGCAAAAATTCTCAACAAACTACTTGCAAATTGCATACAGGGGACCCACATCAAAAAAGATAATCCATCATGACCATTATGGATTCATACCAGAGGTGCAGGGATCGGTTTAAACATAGTTAAATCAATAAACTATCATTAAGAAAACATGAATGGATGATCTGCTGAAAGACAAACAACCACACAATCTTCTAAATTGATGCAGAAAAGCTTTCAAACAAAATCCAGCATTTCTTTATGCTTAAAGTCCTAGCGGGAATTGGGAACGGAGGGATCATTTCTCACTGATAATCAAAGTTCATCTACAGGAGGAAACCCACAGCCAAACATCATCCTAAATGGCGAAAAGTTGAAGCCATTCCCCTTAAAGTCAGGAACCCTTCAAGGCTGTCCACTATCACACTCCTCTGCAATATAGTGCTGAACTGCTTGCTAGGGCAATAAGGTGAGAGAAAGGGACCGAAATTAAAGGCGTAATTACTAATTGGAAAGAGGAAGTAAAATTATCACTTTTGTAAAAATGATATGATTAGTTACTACAGGGATGCTAAAAACTCACCAGGAAAACGTCTTTCTAGAAATGATTAAACGTTTCAGTAAAGTGGCCAGGATACGGATCCAAAATAAATCTAAAAATATCAGTAGACTTTCTTTACACCCACCAATAAGCAAACTGGAGAAGGAATATAAGGAGACCTTCCAATCACAATAGCCTCAAAAAAAAAAAAAAAAAAAAAAAAAAAAAAAAAAAAAAAAAAAAAAAAAAAAAAAAAAAAAAAAAATTTTAAAAACCCTGAAGAAGAGATTGAACAATGACATCACAAGATGGAAAGACCTCCTGCTCGTGGATGGAAAAATTAATACAGTAAAAACGTCCATTCCTACTCAAATAATATACAGATTAAATGCAATTCCCAATCTAAATCCCCATGAGCTTTTTCACAGACTCAGAAAAAAAAAAATCCTTAGTTCATATGGGAAAAAACAAAAGACCCCAAATAGCTAAAGCAACCCCTGAGTGAAAGTTGCAATAATGGGGGGGATTTACATTACCAGACTTCAAGCTGTATTCCAAGGCTATAGTCATAAGGGACAGCCTTGGTACTGGCAAAACACAAAAACCAGAACCATTGGACCATAGGAAACAAAATGAAGATCCAAACTCCTGAGCTCATGTGACTTCAAGCCCACCTCATTTTGACAAAGGGACCAAAAACACTCAATGTATTGCCACTAACTGGATCACCCATTTGTAGAAGAACAAAACAACCCCTACCTCTTGACCTGCTACAAATCAACTCAAGTGGATCAAAGCTTCTCATAACATGAACCTGGAAAACCTGTGAAGGTGATAGAGAAAAAAGTCAGCAAGCAACCTACAAAAATAGGCGTGGGGAAAGACTTTCTAAATCACACAGCCACTGCACAGGAACATAAGGACAACAGCTGATAGGTGGGACCTCATCAAACTCAAACCGCTTTTTAGCACTTGGGAGGCACAGGCAGGGTGGGATCTTTGTGAGTTCAAGGCCAGCCTGGTCTACAGAGTGGCGTTCCAAGAAAGCTGGGGCTACAGGGAGCCCTGTCTCGAAAAAGACAAAAAAACAAACACACACACACATTTTTTTTTTGTGTGTGTGTGTATATAGTGGGAAGAAACAAGGAAAGGAAGAGAAAACCCACAGAGTGGAGGAAGGAAACCCTCACCATGATATAGCTGACAGATTAACATCCAAACAAAAAGACTATATAAACTACTTTAAAAACAGACAGAAAAACAATGACCTACTCAAAAGTTCCAGTAAAGAGATGAACAGAGAACTTCACCAGTAAGGAAGTAAAGGTAGCTGAGAAAATATCTTTTAATAAAGTGTTAGGGGATCCCGGGCATTGTGGCGTATGTCTTTAATCCTCGCACTTGAGCAGAGGAAGGCAGATCTTTGTGCGTCAAGGCCAGCCTGGTTATTACAGACGCGAAGTCCAGGACAGCTTGGGCTTACCAAGGAGTGACCCTGTCTCGAAAAAGACCAAAAAAAAAAAAAAAAGTTGTTCCAGGTGGAGATCTAGCCTAGCGGTTTTTTAAGGCGCCGACTGCTCTTGCAGAGGACCCGGGTTCGATCCCCAGAACCCACGTGGCGGCTAGAAGAACCGTCTTGCTAACCATCCAGGGGAACTTCCAGTTCCAGGGGATACGAGACACCTCTTCTGACCTCCAGCCATTGCACGACACGGGATGCACAAACCTGCATGCAGACAGTACATTCATACACATAGAAAATCAATAAATTAAAATAAAAAAGTTCACACATTCATTAATAATAAGGCAAATGCAAATTAAATCCACACTACGGTATCATCTCACTCCAATAGACTAGCCAAGATCAAGACACAAAAGAAACCAAATGCTGGAGAGGTGTGGGGAAAGGGGAACATCATCCACTGCTGTTGGAATGTAAACTGGTACAAACCACTGTGGAAAGCACTGTGGAACAACCTTTTAAAGAACTAAAAAGAGGCCTAACCCCTGACCCAGCCATTACCAACTCCTGGGTATCTACCCACAAGATGCCTTTCCCATTAAAGATACAATTGCACAGCTATGTTTATTGCAGCTCTCTTCACAATAGCAAAGAGCTGGAACCAACCCACGTTGCCCCTCAGCTGGTGACTGGATAACAAAAAATGTGGTGGTAACATCTACACAATGGAGGTCTATGCACCGGTAAGGATAAGACAAGACCTCATGAGCTTTGCTGGTAAATGGATGGAACTCAAGACATTATGCTAAGGGAAGTAACAGACCAGAAAAAAAAAAAAAAAAAAAGGTAAAATGGTTCTTATCTTTGTGGTGTAACAACAAATGCCAAGTTGGCAGGCAAAACTGAGGAAGGAAGTTTATTATTTTCATTGTCTCTGAACGCAACTGTGCTATTCCAAGGGAATCTCGTAATGGGCTCTAGAATTGTCCGACCATGTGTTTTGTGTTAAAATTTTTTTTTACTAATTTATTTCTGTATGTGTATGAATGTACTGTCTGCATGCAAGTCTGTGCACCCGTGTCGTGCAACGCCGCGGAGTTCAGAAGAGGGTCTCGGATTCCCCTGGAACTGGAGTTCTCCTGGAATTGGAGCTTCAGACGGTTCTCAGCTGCCATGTGGGTGCTGGGGATCGAACCCAGGTCCTCTGCAAGAGTGGTCGGTGCTCTTAACCGCGAGGCTATCTCTCCAGCCCTGTCCTACCATTTGTATTCACACATTGTAATTACCATATATGGATGGAAGATATGTATTCATATTCTAAAAAAAAAAAAGAAGGAAAAAAAACCCACAAATTTTTAAAAAATTATTTGAGGTAAAGATAATGAAAGAAAGAAAAAGAAAAAAATTCAAAAAGCACAAAAAGATTAGTAAAGCCTTGCTCTCCTGTCCCCAACTGTTCTCCTCAGAGCCATTCCTGGATAAACTAATTTTTTATTTTTTTAATTAAAAAAATGAGAATGTGTGTGTATGCCATGTATATGTGGTCTGCGGAGGCCAGAGGAAGGCGTCAGATGCCCTGTAGCTAGATGCAGGCAGTTGTGAGCTACTGGACATGAGTGCTGGGAACTGAACTCTGGTCCTGTAGAAGAATAGCAAGTGCTTTTAAGCACTGAGCCATCTCTCTAGTCCAACATACCAATTTCTTGTATAAATCCTTCCAGTTTCCTTTTTTAGATCTGATGTAATCTGAAAATTACAAGTTCTTTTTTCCCTCTTTTTACATGTGTTTGTGTGATGTGTATACATGTTCACATATGGGGCATATGTTTGTTTGCTTGTGTACATTCAAGTATATGCACATGCTCATGGTGAGGCCCAAGGTTAATAATCAGGAATCTCTCAGTCCCTCTTCCACCTTATTCTTTGAAGACAAGATCTTTCAACCAAACCCAGAGCTCAGCTTGGCTAGCTCTGCTAGTCCACTTGCTCCAAAGAGCCCATCTCCACCTTTTGGGGCTGGAATTGCAGGCAAGCTGCCATTCCTGACATTTATGTGGGTCATGGGGGGTCTGGACTTTAGTCCTCTTGATTGCCCAGCAAGCACTTTAACCACTGAGCCATCTTCCCAGCCCAGGTTTTAGATTCTTGATCAAGTAGAACACTTAAAATCATTTAGATATATATGGATACATGTAAGCTGTTGTGGAGAATCAATGACTGTAAAGAAAATTGTATTCCCATTTATTGTAATAAGTATTGCTGGGACAAGAAATGGTTTAAAATATTTTTAAAATTTATTTATTTATTCTGGTCTTTTTGAGACAGGGTCTCCCTTTAGTCCCAGCTGGTCTGGAGTTTGCTATGTAGACCAGGCTGGCCTTGAACTCACAGATATCCGCCTGCCTTTGCCTCCAAAGTGCTGGGATAAAGGTGTGCACCACCACACCCGGCTTAAAGACCGCTCTTAGCCGCCATGTGGGTGCTAGGAATCGAACCCAGGTCCTCTGCAAGAGCAGTCAGTGCTCTTAATCGCTGAGCCATCTCTCCAGCCTGGTTTAAAATATTAAAATAAGTAAAATGACATTTCAAGTGCTTTTATTTTTGTTGGCTTATTTTGTTTTTGATCTTTTTGAGATGGGATTTCCCTGTAGCCACAGCTGGCCTGGAACTTACTATGTAGACCAGGCTGGCCTTGAACTCACAGAGATCTGCCTGCTTTTCCCTCCCGAGTACTGGGATTAAAGGCATGCGCCACCATGCCTGGCTTCCAAGTGCTTTTGTAACAAAGTACTACTTTATTTTTTTTTAGATAGCTTCAGAGGCACAACCATCCTCCTGCCTCAGCCTCTCAAGTGTTGGAATTACAAGTATGTATCAGTACCCCCAGCTGAAGTCCTATATTCTATGCAAGAGGCCTTAGAAAAGTGACTTCTGCAGAGTCACCAGGTTGGGTAATAGTGGGTGTCCCAATCCCCAGTGACCACAGCTGTTTTTAAGTGGTAGCCTTTGTAAAGCCATGTGATTCAGATACAGAAGGAAGAACAAATGATTAGACACTGATAAATTTCCCCCAGTAGATAGATAGTGTCCACTAGAAATAGTAATTACAGGAAAGAAATCAGTAATTTAAGGAAAATCATGAAGTTTAATTCCAGTTGAAAAGCAGTCTGTGCATATACCTCCATACTCATCCATCCATACACAAAGGCACTTGGAGGGGACAGAAATGAAAGTCACATCTGCCAAGACCATTGTCTTTTTCTCCTGCTGGACTCCAGGCTGAGATCCGGGACCAGGCAGAGCCATGGTGCCCCCCTTCGCTGAGGACTGCAGCCCCAAGACCAATGGCAAGAAGTGCAACTAGGAGGACAACCTGTGAATGGACACAGACAGAGATGCCAGAGGAGAGGAGAGAGTGTGAGTGGAGGTGCCTGGCTATGTTACCCAGCTATGTAGACAGGCCAGCTGTTTGTCACCATCTACCCAGAGGAAACAGTTCAAGATTTATAAAGTTTTTTTTTTTTTTTAATTTCTGTATGTGTATCAATGTACTGTCTGCATGCAGGTGGATCGAACCTGGGTCCTCTGTAAGAGCGGTCAGCACTCTTAACCGCTAGGCTATCTCTCCAGCCCCACAGTTCAAGATTTATATCCTGATAAAATGGCAGGATGCTTTTTAGAAATTCTTTCTGCTCTGGCATCAACTCCAGACACCATGAACAATTTCAGTGTCCAAGCTAGATTGATGAGCCTTTTGATGGCTGCAGAGGTGGCTTCAGTGAGAAAGGACGTGTACAACTGGCTGTAAAACCCTCAATTGCTTTGAAATAGTCAATTTCCAGGCATTGTGGATCTGGCGTTACACACCTCCTGCATTAACAGCTTTTTCTTCCTGTTCAGTTATTTTGACTAGTAAGGGGAATAGAAATTAAACTTCAGAATACACCATTTGATCTTCTCACCTTGGCTGAGAGCTTCAAAATATATACCAACCCCAGAGCATCCCCTTAATTCCCACTTCCAAGTTTCACAAAGAAAAGGAAGGTATCAGTTACAGGTTGGACTGAAAGAATGCAGTATCAAGAGCATGGGCCTCTTCACCTTGAATTCTCTCTAGTCTCACTGCCTGATCTCTTTGATACCCAGCTAGAATTTGCCAAGCCCTAGGGTTGGGGGCCCATCCTCATGCACCAGGCAGTGAGAGCTTTCGGAAAGCAATGAGTATTCCTGTGTCCAGCGACTTGAAACAGGACATCTGGCAGAGCCAGGGAAAGAAAGACCGTCCTCTCGGTCTCTTCATCCTTACCCCGGGATCCAGAAGCCCTTACCTCTGCTGTGCTTGGCTTCTCCCTCATGCTTAGGTGTTGGGTACATCACAGTTATCCTATACCAGATTTGCTTCTGTGCCTCTGATTTTTCATCTCTACTGACTACCACTCTTCCTAAGCTCCAGACAACCACAGAGAGCTCAAGTTCAAATAAAAATACTTCCTGTGTTACTCTTCCTTGATTCTTATTTCAGTTAATGGTTCTTTTACACCAAAGCACTTCTCCACTAGGCAGGAAATTGTTATTTTCAAATCCTTTGCATCTGTTACCCTCTTTCTCTCCTGCTCCAGTCACTGCCCTAACCCTGGTTAGAAACATTGTTGGGAGCCTTGCAGTGCTACCACGATCCTCTAGCACTGCTCTTCAACCTACTCACTAAACTTAACTGATCATGTCACACTGCCTTAAATTTTTTACATTTCTGATCAAGTACAAGTACTTGCTATGTAGAGCAGACTGGCCTTGAACTCAGAGATCTGCTTGCCTCTGCCTCCTGAGTGCTGGGATTAAAGTCATTCGCTACCACACCTGGCTAAAAGTGCAGAACCCTATTAGTTCCTGGTTATGTATCTTTGCTGTTAATTTTTGGATCTCTCATAGAACCACAATTTTGTTCACTTTTGTACTCTTTAATACCTAGAAATGCCTGGCATGGTATGTTCTTTAAAAAAAAGAAAGGTTTCTAGAAACACCATCCCAACAGACAAATGGACAGTGGATGTACTCTCAGAAGGCTATTTTGGCATTTTCAAGGGACAGAAAGTAGTGGTATCTGAATAGCCACAGCTTGCCACTATATTCATTAGTTTACTCCTTCACTCAGCCCAGATAGTCTGTGCTATCAGTATGTATTTAGATTTGTTATCAAGATGTTCACCACTGTGTTAGAAACTCATGATACATTAAAGAAGGCTACTAGGCCCTGCTTGAGGCTGCCTGGCATCCTCCTGGTGGGCCATGCGGCCTCGGTTGAGGGCTTTTATCACTCAGACCTAGAGACTGTAGAGACAAAGGAGAAGGTAGTGAATGGGGTTAGGAAGGTCAGGGGCTTGAGAAAGATTCTGTCTCTAGGTCCAGTTCTGCTGACTATTGGCTTTGTGTGTCTCCTGTGTCCTTTAAAAATGAATTTTTGTGGGACTGGAGAGATAGCCTAGTGGTTAAGAGCACCAACGCTCTTGCAGAGGACCCAGGTTCGATCCCCAGCACCCACATGGCGGCTAAGAACCGTCTGTGACTCCAATTCAGGAGAACTCCAGTTCCAGGGGAATCGAGACCCTCTTCTGACCTCCGCGGCATTGCACGACATGGGTGCACAGACCTGCATGCAGACAGTACATTCATACACATACAGAAATAAATAAATGCCGGGAGTGGTGGCGCACACCTTTAATCCTAGCACTTGGGAGGCAGAGTCAGGCGGATCTCTGTGAGTTCAAGGCCAGCCTGGTCTACAGAGTGAGTTCCAGGACAGCCAGAGCTACAGGGAGACCATGTCTTAAAAAGACAAAAAAAAAAAAAAAAGCTTTGGTCGGAAGTGGTGGCGCACACCTTTAATTCCAGGACTTGGGAGGCTCAGGAGGCAGAGGCAGGCTGATCTATGAGTTCCCAGCCTGGTCTACATAATGAGTTCCAGGCCAGCTGGAGCTCCAGGAAGACCCTTGTCTCAAAAAGACAAAGGAAAAAAAAGTTTTGCTGTTAATAAAGATCACTTGACACATTTCTAATTAGCTTAAAGCCTCTGCACTCCTATGATTCCCAGTGCAACAGCTGGGCCATTTCACAATCCATTTGTTCCAGCAGTTCTTCACCAGATCAGAGATTGTTCCTTCTCTAACTTCAGATGGGACCCTAAAAGATTTTCTTACCCCCTCATCCTGGGACAGTGGAGTTTGTCCTCTTGATAGGTTGGAGGAGGGAGGCAGGTACTCTGAAAGAAGCAGGAGACAGGACTCATTACCCCCTGGCCTTCCATGACCCTATAACGAGTTGCCTTTCTCTGGGCTCTAGTCCTCCACTTACCACACAAGTGCTTGACTTAGAAAGGTACACAGATCAGAGGTCGTCAATATTTAATAGGGATTTGTTGTGTGCCATTCCTATAGGAACTGTCCTAAGAGCTTGGTGGAGCAAGTGCTGATGCATGATACATAGAAGACTGTGAGGATCTGCGAGATGGGTCGGTGGGTAAGGCCCCTTGCTGCCAGGCCTGACAATCTGAGTTTGATATTTAGACCCTTCATGATAGAAAGTGAGCAAATCAACTCCTCAAAGTTGTCTTTTGATTTCCACATGTGCACTATGACATGCATGCATCCATATGTACATAAATTAAATAAATGCAAAAAAAATAAAAGAATGTTTGAGTGACCAGGGAGTGGCTTTTCTGATTAAAGTACTTGCTATGCAAGCCTGATGATTGAAGTTCAAGCCCAGAACCCATGTCAAAAAGTGGTATGTGGAGGTATACGTCTGTAATCCCAGCACTCCTACAACGAGACAGGAAGCAGAGACATGAGACTGACCTGGAAGCTTGGGAGCCAGACAGCCTGAAACATGCAGTGCAGCAGAGAGGCAGAAACAGACCCTTCCTCAACCAGGTAAAGGAGAGAACTGACTCATCATTTAAGTCTCAAAAAGACCAAAAAAAAAAAAAAGTCATCATGTGACCTCTACATGTGTACCATGGCACATGCGTGGCCCCCCCCAATACATTTTTGTGTGTGTGTGTCTTGTTTGAGACAGGGTCTCCCTATAGTCCCAGCTTGCCTGGAACTCACTGTGTAGATCAGGCTGGCCTTGAACTCACAGAGATCTGCCTGCCTTTCCCTCCTGAGTACTGGGATTAAAGGCGAGCACTACCATGCCCAGCTCCCAATACATTTTTTAAAAGACAATCTATAGCCGGGCGTGGTGGCGCACGCCTTTTTTTTTTTTTTTT